>VWYI01023735.1:88677-283352 GCA_013399455.1 Anthoscopus minutus | reverse complement strand
CGGGGCAGAGCCGGGCGGAGCGGGGCGGGGCAGAGCCGGGCGGAGCGGGGCGGGGCAGAGCCGGGCGGAGCTGGCCAGCGCAGCACCGCGCAGCGGCCGTTGGGGGCCCCTGCTAACTACAAGCCCCAGAATGCACCGGAAACTCTCGTGTATCCTTCGAACCTGCCAATGAGGGCGCGCAGAGCGCGTCACGTGAGCGGGGCGCGCTTTCCAAGTCCGGGCGGTGCGCGGCGCGGCTCGTGCGCGGTGGCGGTGAGGGGCAAGCGGTGAGCACGGGGTAAACGGGCCCTGGCCCTGGCCCTGGCCCTGGCCCTGGCCCTGGCCCTGGCCCTGGCCCTGGCCCTGGCTCCAGTGTGTGCCTGGATGCCTTTCCTCGTTTCCCCTTGCGGTCGGGGAAAGGGGGAGACCTGTGCGAGCTCGGCTGAGGTGGGGCGGTCGGCGGGATGGTGAGCTGTGTGGCATCCCATAAACCATCTTTTCGGTGATGCCCAGCGACAGGACTAGTAGTAATACTAAATTAAACCAAACCACAAGAAGTTTTGTTTCAGTGTGAATAGGAACTTTACATCGAGGGTGGCAGAACACCGGCATAGGTTGCCTCTCTGGAGTTATTCCTAACCCACCTGGAAGCGTTCCCGTGTAACCTTCTCCAGGTCACCCTGCCTTGATACGGGATTGGACTGGATGATCTCCAGAGTTTCCTTCCAGCCCTAACTATTCTGTGATTCTGTATGGCAGTTTCTAAATATGAGCGTCTTCAAAGGGAATGTTTACCTCCTCACTAATTCAGCAGTATCGTCAAAGTCTGTGACCCTGTTGTTGCTCGGTTTTGGGGGTTTTTTTTTAAACCTCTTGCATGTCTACTTCTATATTTCCCAGGTACTATGGAGGAAAAAAAGGAAATGTCAGTACATAGCCTGAGTCATTTGACTGAAGAAAAACTGGATATTTGCGTGAGCAGTGGTAGGTGGAGAACATGTTGAGTTATTCTGTATGTGTTATAGCCCCTGTTGGGACAGTTCAGATCAGCAGACAATCTCTGTCTGCCTTACATCATGTTCTGTGTATTCGCTTCCTTGGATGGGCTGCTGTTGCCAGTCTCAGAAGCCTGCTCAGGAGCTTGTGAAGCATGGTGCTAAAGGTCGTGTAATAGTGACTGATGTCATCAACCTCTCTTCTGTGTATCTAATCTGAGCTCCTCCCTTATCCATCAGCTGCTGATTTATTTAGTGTATGTATTAACTAATAAGGAAAGTAATCTTTCTCATTGGCTCCTGCTACTGTTCTGTTGTAACCTGAACAAGAAAAGAACTGATGAATAGGACAAATGGATTGTCACATAGCTCTCACATGTTCTCACTTATTTTGATTGGAGGCTGCTGATGAGCTGCATTCCACGTTGCTGTTACAACTTCTTAGAAATTACTGTTAAGCTGTTTCACAATATATGGACATCTCACAATTATGATCATATTCACAATTGTACCTTAAATTTCTTGTACCTAAAATATGTTTTTGTACATTTAATATTTTAAACTTGGTAGGTAAAGCTTTCTTTGCCAGCTGACATAACTCACCAAATTGTCAAAGCATAGTGCAGTCATTTTCATTGCAAATCCATGCTGTGACGAAATCCTTTTTATACTTTCAGACTTTACTCTTCTGACTGATGAAAAGTTTGATTTTGATCTTTCACTCTCTTCGACAAGGTAAGTTGTATAAGTCAAGTTCTGTAGGCCCTTCAAAATGGACACACATAAGGCGCTGGGCTAAATTATTTTTCTTTGTAGTGGAAATGAAGATGAAGTTTTTGTTGGACCTGTGGGACACAAAGAAAGATGTATTGCTGCCAGTATTGAAGCAAAAAAGTGTGTATCTGCTTTTGATGATAAACTCATGTGGAGCCCACTTCAAGGAGAGAAATTTGTGGAAATTTTTAAAGAAGCTCATTTGTTGGCAGTGCAAATAGAGACTGGAAGCAAGAACAAGGAGAGTGAAATAAGCCAATCAGAAGAACAGGAAAACAAGATTGTAGAAACATTTGTGGAGGACTCAGAGTCAAAGCTGAAGATACTGAGAAACAAAAATATAGAAATTAGACCCAGTGCTGTTAAACGGGAAACATACTGTGTGCAGGATAGCCCAGCATGTCAGCTGCCACCTTCTTTTCAGAAGGCATTGCATAAACTTGTATCAGATGGCACAGTACATGCTCTTCCTGCTCCTCCTAACAGAAGCCCTGTTAAAATTTGTGTGTCTCCTACAAAAAAAGCCAGTTTGCCCCTGACTGAAGAACAGACAACAAAGGAAACAAATACAAAGGCAGTTGGCAACCTGCCAATGGCAAAACCATCATCTGCTTTTGGAAAGAGTAATTTGTTGACAATTGACAAGGTAAAGTCAAGTTCTGGGCAACATTTTCAAGTCTGTGTTAGGAATATTTAATCTGTTTGCAACCTTTTATTTTTAAAAGCTAACTTAACTCTTCTGATACTACTCTACCTCTTAAGATACTTAGTCAGAAAACATATATAGAAAAAAAATTAGGGCAGGTACTATGTTATAGTAATCAATTACGTTCTTTATTATGACAATTTAGTGTTGACAAGATAATTTCTTTTCCGTTGTATTCTGATTTCGTGAATACTATAATTCTTGGCTTCTAACTGGCTTCTGATGCTGCTGTGTTGCTGGTAAAATTACTACGCTCTTGCACGTCATGTGTAATTTTACCCTTAATTTTACACTTCATGTGAAAAGTGGCTTTATTTACTGTTAATCCTTGTCAATGGGAATGTATTCTGGGATAGCAAGGAAGCAGTTGTGTTAGCGACCTTGTGAGCACAAATCCCAGTCTTTAGGTAGAGTATCTTTTGGATTTTATTGGCCTACATTTTATGGCTTAGGCTCTTAAATGTATTAGAGGTTTTACTGAAGGTGTGGTAGGGGCTTCTTAAGAACCATTACCTATAGAAATAACAGGACTCTGATTTTCCTTTGTAGTATAAATTTCTTCTTGATTTGTGTGCTATGAGAAAAGACACTATCTTAAACACTTTAACTAGACATGTTATACCCCACTGTCTGAACAGTTTGCATGACACAGTCTGCTGTTGTAATGTCTCAGCTTTTGGAAGCCAGAGTACAGTAGAAGAATAATAAATGGAGTGTCCAATATAGTTGTAAGGTACAGCTGCTACAGTATGAAGCACTATGTAGGTGAATATGATTGTATGATTTGTACTGAAGAATTGTTGCAGAACTGTCCTTAAGTTGCTGTCCAGTATCTGTGTTCAAGCATGTCCTAGTGCTTGGCAAATACACTCACTCGACTTACTTCAGACTATATTTGTCTGAAGACTTCACTGCATTTGGAGGCTTCTTCGTTAACTCTTGTCTCTGTTTCTGAGCAGAATCAATGCATATAAAAAGGTTTATAGTTATTTCTAGAAGCACTAGTAGGTTTTAAAATGTTGCATTGAAATTTGCAGCTCAAACGAGGAAAAAATACTAGTATTTCCACAAAAAGAGACTTGAACAGCATGGGATCATCTGAAGATATAATTTCTGATAAATCTAGTATTGCTTTAGATGCCGCTGAATCTTCTTTCAGTAGCAGTTCCTCAGTGCAAGACACAAAAGTCCTTCCTGCACCAAGTAAGGTAATGGCAAGCCTCCTTAATATGAAAAGAACTTCTGCATTATTTCTGGTGAAAAGAAGTGAATATAGTTTGCTTTCTAATTTAAGTTAAAGCTGTTGCGTAAAATGATTTTAAGGAAAAGTGATCAATGTTTTATATTTGCCATTCTTGAGTGCATGCTCTTAAGTCTGTAACACATGAATGTACTTAAGAGCAACTACAAATGTGTTGGATTAACAAGCATGGCTTTGTTTTTAAAGCACTAGCTCCAGGTAAGTGATGAGCAGTTTCCTGTAATAAAGTTTTGATGTGTTAGTTAAATATACCATATGAAAATGTTGCCACAATTTGCATGAAGGTAGTATACCTACAGCTGTCAGGTACTTTGAAGCTTTAAATGCCTATTTTAATACTGGGTGCCACCTCACTGAATCACAGAATTGTTGAGGTTGGAAGGGACCTCTTGAGGTCATCTGGTCCAATGCCCTGCTTGAGCAGGACCACATGGAGTCATTTTCCCAGGCCCATGGCCAGATAGCTTTTGAGTATCTCCAAGGATGAAGTCTTGGCAAGCTCATAGGGCAGAGAGTGCCAGTGATCAGTGACCCTTGAAGTAAGAAAAGTGCTCCCTGATATTCAGAAGTAGAACCTCCTGTGTTTTACTCTGCCCATTACCTCTAGTCCTGTCACTGGGCACCACTGTCCTTTCAGGTATTTCTATGTATTGATGAGATCCACCTTGAGCCTTTTCTCCAGCCTGAGAAGTCTCAGCTTTCAGTCTTTCCTTAGGTGGGAGATGCTCCAGTCGCTTAATCATTCTAGAGATCTTTTGTTGGACTTGTTCCTGTAGCTCCAAATCACTCTCATACTGGGGAGCCTGGAACTGTATGGAGATCTTTAGGTGTGGGCTCTCGGTGCTGAGCAGAGAGCAGGATCACCTCCCTTCACTTGCTGCCAATGCTCCTCCTTGTGCAGCCCAGGATGCTGTCAGCATTCTTTGCTGCAAGGGTGCATTGCAGACTCACGTTCAGCTTGTCCACCAGCACTCCCAAGGGCCTGGCCTGCAAAGCTGCTTTCCAGCTGGTTGGTGCCCAGCATATACTGGTGCCTGGGCTGACTCTTTTTAATTAATTCTTTTAAGTCCATACTCAGGTTTGTGACAGGAATAAATATAACTGTTTGCCTCCTACATCTTATGTTCCACTTCTGTATAGTGATCCAGATACAATGATCTGTCTCTAAGAAAATTCACTTTTTAAAATGTATTCTTACATTTAATGAGTTAAGGAGCTCCTCTAAAATTCACAAGTAAAAAGTTACAATACCAAGACAAATAATGGCAAACTAATGTGTTAAATAGGGCATTTTTTTTGCTTTTGATTCAGCCTGGCTTGAAGATGATGTATCTGAAACGTCCTGGTGTTGCCAGTGGTCTCACAAGAAAGACTACTTCATTATCATCATCTTCATCATCAGTTTCCAGCATAAACTCAAGTCTTAATTCAAGTTTACCCATTTCTCCTATAGGCATTAAAGGTAATCACTCTTACTACAGATTTGTACCACAAATCAATTTTAAAGTAGCTAAGCATTTTCCGGACTTTGGATTTGGAAATGTTTTGGTATTTGGTACATTCCAGCACTAAGCAATATTTGTATGGAGAATAAAATTTTCTAGTCTAGCCCAGTAAATCCCTGTGGTCTAAAGATAAATGTTAGACATACATAATTTGTAGATTGACTGGATTGATACAAACCTGATGCCTACATGTGAGCATCTGACATAGCTAGAAAGGAAGCAACGCCCCAGGAATTATGTTCCCTTTATGCATGATCTCCTCTATTATAGCCAAGAATGTGAGCTTCTGAATGCTCTAAGCTTATCTGACTGGAATTAAAAGAAAAAGCAAACATCAAAACAACTGAAATTTGGAAGGAAGGTGGAAGGCATTATTCCACGTTTTTGTAAGCCTAAATAAAGGATGAGCTTTACTCAAGCAGATGGGAAACACCTTTAGGGAGACAACACAGCCAAGGGGCTTGAACTGTATTTAGACCATAAATTTGACCATTTCAGTAATCCTCAAGGGATCAGGAAAAATTGTCTCCTGAAAGTGCTGACAGATGTAAGGACTGCAGTTCTTCTACATCTATCAAGACACCAAGTTTGAGCAAGATTTTATCTTTATTTCTGGGAGATTATTAACATATGATTAAAAGCTTAGTAAGAGCTAGTAGAACTGTCTATTCAGGATTCATTCTGCTAATGAAAGTAACCTACAGACTATAAGAACTTTAGAGAAATCTGAGGAAAATGCTTGTGTGGTGGTTTAGCCTGTGGTGTTAATCAGTGTAACTCAACCTATTACCTGCTTAAAAGGCTGCTTAAGGGGGGAACAGGGCCAGCTCTGCTGGGAGTAAATACTAGAAGTAATTTGAATCTGCAAGCTGTTTTGGCATTCCTTGAAGACTATTCTTACACTTGATTGCAGTAATTCAGGAATTTGGTGAGAAGACTGTAAAATAAAATTGCCGAAGAATTTGAGGGATAAATTTTCAGTAGTTGTATATATTCTTAAACCTGAATTGCTTGAACCTAAATTTAAGAGCTGTAAATTGCTGCTTTTCTTTCCTGTGTTAGTATAATTATTCTGCTTATTCAAAAACGTCAGAAGTACAACTTTCTATTTCAGGAAAATCAAGCATGTCATCAAAAGCTAGTGTGAGTGGCTCTAAGCTTTCATCTAGTACAAGCAGGCTGGCCCTTGTCAGACCTACCACAGTGTCATCTCTGCAGGCTGCCAATACTGAGAAATCCAGGAAACAAGTGAGATCAGCTAGTACTCCCAAAATATCTAGTACTATATGCCTGACAAAATCTTCAGCTTCTGCAACATCATCTGAGGCTGCAGGCAATGGAACTCGGAGACCAAGCTCTGTTCCCAGTCTGCAGCAGCTATGTCAGCAGAATAAAGATGGGAGTTCAACAAAAGGAAGCCTGTGTCCAAAGCCCAAGGCTAGAGTTTTGTCAGTTTCCACAAATCAGACTAAAGCTCCTGTGAAGATTCAAGGTAAGCATGTACTTTGTATGACCTGTTTTCTACTTTGGTTATTAAAAGCAAATGTTACCTTGAAGGCTTGTTATTTGTTTCATTACACTTCTGTCCCTCTTTGGGAAGGAATTAGTATTTAACTGAAAGATAACTGCTATAAAAGAAATAAATATGAATCTGATAGCAATTAACAAAATTTTCCTCTTTAGATGCAACACCAAACAAATTGGCACCAAAAGCAACAACATCTCTTGGATTAACATTTTGTGGCACACCTGGAAGGTAGGGCTTCACTGAAAATTGAATGCACTGAGGCATCCTTCTTAGCCTGAAACATGGTTGGATGTTGCAACAGTCCTTTAAAACTAACTTCATTGTCTAGTCCCTTGAGACCTGCCAAGTTAGATATGTTGATGCCTATTGGAACTGATTTAAAACAAATCAAAAACCAAATAATCTCTCCCACTTACCTCAAAGAAGAAGTTTCTTTTCAGGGCTAAATAGACTAAAATAATTCATAACAGAATTCTTACTAAGTAAAGCCCTTACTATGCTGTAGTTATCAACTTTAAGGTGATTACTGTTTCCTTACTGACCAAAGGGAAATGGATTTCTATTGTTTGGTAGAATAGTGTTATTCAAACAGTTTCTAGAAGGTTTTGGCTGAGGTGTGTTCCTCTTCTAGTGCCATGGCAGTCAGCACTCCTATGAAAGCCTCAGAAGATAAGGTCTTCCAGAGTTTTTGTTTTCCTGAGAAGTCTGCTGCCATGACTCCTGCCAGTGTGAAACGGTCTGGCCTGCCTACACCTGTCCGACGGATCTCGGGGTTCCCAGCAGTGACTCCTAAAACTGTACCAAGAACGGCATTTTCTCCAAATGCTGCATCTCTTCGGCAAAGCTTCAGCTTTTCTACCAAAAAGACTTTTACAGCTGGGTAAGACAGAAATCTTCATATATAAATGAGTATTGTAGGCAGACTGCCTCTGAGTGGATTCTAGTGATGATTCTTTGGTTTCAAGTGCCTCTGCTAAATGTTGGAATAAAGCATTTGAGCATAGAAAAGCTGTATAGGCCTAATAAAAATGTATAACTTGTGACTGGTAAAATGCTATAAGCCGTACTGAGGTGAGTCAGTATCTAACACCTAAAGAATTATAGCTTTAGTAGGAAATTACTTGTAGTTCTTGAGCAAGGGAAAAATTTAAGAGTTGTGTCTGATGCTCTGTTGTTATTTTACTATTGCCTTCTGATGAAGGGAAATAGCTGATTAAAATGCATATTTTAACTTTTGTTTTATATTGTTGCCAGTGGACTGTAAAACTACACTTTTTAAAGCATCAGTCAAAAAGCCAAGGATTTTGTTGACTTAAACTTTATTTTCTGAGCAGCTTTACTTATGTTACAGTTCTGGATTTTTCTGTGAAAAAAGTGTTACCTTCTTCATATCTGCCCAGCATCTTCTGACAAAGGCCATATATATGTATGCAGGCTTGTTTTGTGGCTGGTGGAGAGGAATGATTTGTGCCTAGAAAACAATGTCCTGTTACTTAGGCCAAAGGTCTCAAATAGTCTTTTCTCTCAAGGAAACAATTATCTATCTACTACAATGACTTTATCATACTAATCAGATTACAGCCTCTGGTCCTTCAGCCAGTGTCAGTACTTCCTTTCAGCAGGGACTGAAGTGAGTTGCTCAGTGATACACAAAATCAATACCTCTTTGCTATAGCTGTTCCAAGTTTAAAAAAGACAACCAGAATACCTTGTGTGAAGTTTAGACTGGATGGAAATTAAAATTAAATTCTTCATAATCCCTTCTTTTTTTTGCATGGATAGGCATTTTTCTGCAGAGTGAAATATTTTGTATTTTGTGGGTAGCTAGCATTTATTTGGATAAAAATATGGGAAACCTTTTAGTCATTAATGCGTGGGGTAAAAAAGGAGAAAATGATGTTAGAAGTTGGCTTGTCTTTAGTAGTTAATGCTAATCAATTATTGTTGATGCTCTTTTCCCTAGTTCTAAACAGAAAAAAGAGAGTAAGACACAGACATCTTCAGAAGATGATACATCTCCTCCACCTGTGCTACCTCTTGTGCTTAGCTTCTCGCCAGAGAAAACTGCTACAGAAGGAGTAGAAAATGCATTAAAAGAGGTGGAAGTACAAAATGAACTGGCTGAAGTACAAAATCAGCTGGCTGAAGAGAAACAACCTGAGGTAAGAAATTACAATATATTTTACTGCAAAAGTACTAGGTAAACTCCTAGAATTATTTCAAGATAAAGGGTAAGTAGGGAAACTACTTCAGTATAAATGAAGTTAAAATGTGTTAGAATAATGAAATAATAGAATATTCTGAGTTGGAAGGGACACATCAGAGTCATGAAGTCCAGCTCCCAGCCCTGCATGAAGCACCCTAGGAATCACACTAAACACTTCTTGAATTCTGTCAGGCTGGTGCTGTGACCACTTCCCTGGGAGCCTGTTCCAGTGCCCAACCACCCTCTGAGTGAAAAACCTTTTCCTGCTATCCAATTAACCTCCCTCAACACAACTTCATGATGTTTCCTTGAGTCCTGTCACTGATCATGAGAATGAAGAGATTGGTACCTGCCCCTCTGCTTCTTCTTGTAGGATATTCAAGAACACAATACGATCTCCCCTCAGCTCCTCCAGGTTGAACAGACCAAGTGCCCTCAGCTGCTCCTTATAAGGCTTCCTCTCCAGACCCATCACTGTCCTTGTTGCCATCCTCTGGGAGCTCTCAAATAGCTCTGTGTCTTTTTCTTGTGATATTTTGTGACTTATGATACCTAGTTGGTGCGTGTGCACCCTCTAGTGCCTGTATTTAGCACTGAACATCATATGTTCAGTATTTCCATTAAATGTGTTCCCATCTCAAATGCACTGCTAAATACTTGCAGATTGTATATTAAATTTCTACTTTTGGAAGAGTACTCTGAAATCTTTGTAGCTTCAAGAAAAGTAGTGTTGCAGGGCAGTTCATGTTGCAGCCATAAAGCTCCTTCAGGGATCAAAAAAACCCTCCAAACCCAAAACACCGCTGTAGCTAACTAAATTCAGTCACCTAAAAGGAGTGCAAATCTGCATACAGTGAGGGAGAATTAAACCCCACAGTCCATATAGCAGTTAACTTAAGTGTCAAGTTCAGTGAACACTTCCTCTCTCTCAGGAATGGCTTCATGTTGAAAGCTGGCATTCCACAGGTATTAAGAAGAAAGGACAGAAGTTGTGGTTCTGAAATGTTAATCTGACAAAGTGGCTATTGATTTACAATGATTTACAAGCACTGAGGTGTAGAATAATCTGTGGATTAATTTCTTGATGTTATTGCATCAGTATGTTCCTTATTACCTTACTTGGTGGCATAAAGTGTGTTTCAGAATTTCTTAGTATATGTATGGGGTAGTTAAACTGGACAAAAGAATAACAAGTGTGAAGCTGTAGAGAATAGCTTATATGGCTAAATAACATTGCACAGTAATGTTGTTAAATAATTTAAGAGGGTTACTAACCTTCTGTTTTAAATTTAGCTCTACTTCTAAGTGAAAAGCTATTTTATGCCCCAAGGGATCTCTTGCTGTCTTACTGCATTTTCCCTGTGATGCCAGCCACTGGCAGAGTAGGAGCTGAGGTTTTTACACTGTGTGCAATGAACCTTGCATGAAAAATACCAAGCTGTAAATTAAGCCTGATCTGTGATTATTACTGTATATCTGTATAAGATAAATTGATTGCCTCAATGTATATGAAGGAAACTTGGTGAACAGGGGGAGAAAAGCTGAATTATTTTTTTTAAAGGCTTTACTGCTAGATATTGGAGCAGACAAATCTCTCCCACACACTTCTGAATGTGAAGGTAGACCTTTGATTGACCTTTCCAATACTCCTGAAGTGAGTAAGATTACTTCTCCAAACCCTATGTTATCTGGGCAGATAAAGGTAAGTTTTATTCAAATCATCTGGTGCAAGTTATGTTAGCAGAAAAATGTCAACTGGCTGCATACCCTTGTCTGCAGAGCAGTTTCACAATGCTTTTGGAATTATTAAATATTAGCTCAATATGATATACATAATTAGGTGCTCTTAAAAGAATGTCACTTTTAAAAACAATGTGTTCTGAGCTAGAGCTCAGTGAGCAATCTGCAAATAGGAAAATGAGGATGGAGATAGAACTTGAAGTAGTTGTTACAGAATAAAACTGTTCTGAAGCAGGAAGTGAATGTTGGCTTCAGTAGAGTTGGCATGCTTATTCTTGTTTCACCTTTCTTGCACATTTTCTTGGCAGCAGCTCATTTTAATAAAAAAAAAAGGATGCCTCTCCTATTTAGTTCCTCTCCTTATCTTCTCCTTAGTTGAAAGATGTGTGCTGTTGGCTTCTGCTCTAAATTTTACAAGCATTTCTGGGGAGATGTTTTTTATACATTAGTGGCTTGAATATAGATGCCTTTAGAGCATTGCTGATGAATGCTGGTAACTATGAGGATGCAGCCTTTGACAAAAGGTGTAGTTGGGCTCAATTGAGTATCAGGCTCTTCAAATTTTGTCAAAAGAGGAGTATAGCAGAACTGACTTTGGGTAGCATGTTCAGAGGAGTTCAGAAGTGTTGTGTCATGTCTGGATGGCACTGACACTAGAATGTGAATAGTAGTGAAACTTGGAAAAGGCTTTTAGGTTTTTAAGGTAAGTATGGGCAATACTCACCTTGTGAGAAGCTTGTGCTTGTCTAAGAATGAGCATGTTTTTAAAAACCTGAGCACAAAAGCTTGAGTGTGGTTCTTGTATTTGTCTTCCAGATCCTAATAGGAACCCTAAACAAGAGAATCACTTGAGAATAACAGAGATTATAGCTGCTAGTAGCTATGCACAGCATATCTACTACACTATCTAAATTTTACTGTTTTTCTTTCAGCTAATTGATTTGAGTTCTCCTCTGATCACTCTGAGCCCTATTATAAACAAAGAGAATCTGGATTCTCCTCTACTCAAGTTCTGAATTTGAACTGAAATGAAGAATTCTTAGCAACTGTGATCTTTGAAGTATTTTTGGTGTTATTCCTCACTTTGTAATTTTTTGAAGATGGCTGTAGATTATCTGATGACTTCCATTAACAAAATAGAATTCTAACAGTCTTGATACAGTCAAGAGTCTAATAATGGTTTTGTTCATGGATATGCTGCAATGGATGTATTTAAACTATGTTGCTCTAAGGTAAAAAACTTGGGATTGGAGTTCCAATTTGTGAATTGGAAACCGGCCTTCTTACTTCCTACAAATTGTATTTGATTTCTTTCTTCTATGTATAACATTTTAATTAAAAAATAAATGAGTTGTTTGATAAACCTATAGAATAGCAACTTTTTACTCCCTTTTTTGCATAGACTTTCTAGTGTTTCACTAACAAATGCTAATGTGTAGGTAAAAGCTAGGGGACATCGGCGTGGCAGAGCGTTTGGAAAGAAACATTTCAGTACTGAATGCCTGCAGAATAAATCCAACACCACCATCTAAATTTGTGATGCAAAGGAGAAGATAACAGCTTGGTACCGCCAGATGGTTTAGTGGTAGCTGCCCCCAGCTGGGATAAACTTTGGCTTATTCAGGCGTAAGGGACAAGAAGCGATCGAAGAGAGATGTTTTCTTCTGGGTTTTCCTTTATCTAACTCACGGCGCCGGGCCCGTGGCTGAGGGGCAGTGGCAGAGGTCGGGCCGAGCACGTGTGGGGTTTTGTGTGGCCTCATGAGGGCCAGAGGCCTCCCCTGCTCCTTCCCGCCGCGCTCCCGTCGGGCCGGGCCCGGCGCGCAGGCGCGGGCGGAAGCGGCCCCAGGCCGGGCAGGGCAGCGCGGAGAGCCGGGCACCGCGGGGGCGGCTGAGCGGCCGCAAGAGAGGGGGTGGGAGATGTAACTTACCCGTCGCGTTGGGTTGCTAGAAGAGCTCGGGTTAGCTATTACCTAGAGAAAAAACCCTAGCTATTCAGTAGCTGTAATGTAAAATGTAGCACAGGGCTGCTCACATCTTCGGTAAGATGTAGTTACTAAAGCTGTTTTTGAGAAACACAGGGCTTCTGTCCAGGCTGTAAGAATTTGACTTTCTGAGTCATTCTTGCCTTGATTTCTTAGGCTACCAAGTGACAGGTGTGTTTATGAAGAACTGGGACCCTCTGGATGAACAGGGAGTTTGCTCCATTGACAGAGATTGTGAAGATGCTTATCGGGTGTGCCAGAAGCTTGATATCCCTTTTCATCAGATTTCCTACGTGAAGGAATACTGGAATGAAGTATTCAGGTAAAAACGCATTTGCAATAGCTGGTCTTTCAGTATATTAGTGTGATATTGTGTTACAATGAAAGGTAAGAATGGATAGATAGAAGATAATGAGCAATAGCAATTCATTACAGTTTTAGCAATGCTAAGAGAAAACCCTGAAGCCTTTTAAATATTGAGGAATTATTTTTTCTCTTGTTTGTGTTTAAGGTCAGAATTTATATTTGGCTTCTAATATGTTATTTTTTTTTAAGTTGGTAGGAGATTTCTCCTTGTGTGAGTGTGTAGAAATTGCTTTGTTGCAGCTTCTTTCTTCAGCTACTGATGTACTATCCCAACCTTACTGTAACTTGAAAAAAATACTATTTAATGGAGTACTGTTATTATTTGTGTGCATAACTTATGGAGTGCATTTTACATAATGTGTGCTGAATCCAGTTTAGCACACAGTGATTGTGACCTAACCCTGCTTCTTTAAACTATAACAAACCTGAAATTGTTCTCTAAAGAGGGTGCTTAGATTTTCTGTGAATTTGTTGCACTTTAAGGGGAGCGCTACATAGGAAGAGCTAAAGAGATTTTCTTGGAAGACAGGACAGGAAGGGGCACATCGGTGTAACAGTGTAATTTATCTTTATGCGCTGGACATAAGTATATAAAAATTGTTCCCTGATCTTCATCATCTCCTTTGAAGTAGTACTATTATTACCTTACACAAAAATGAGGAATAACCTGGTTATGCTACTTGTACTGCATGTTGAAATGACATCAAGCTGAGCACCAAACTTTTGGACAGTGGGTGAAGAAAACAGCTCTTTTCTGGGAAAGTTCATTTTTCCGCTTTTGGTGTGACAGAATGAGTAAGTGCTACAAAACTTCTTGGGGTTTATTAGTACAGTGTTTCCTAATATTCTGTTACAAGTGTCTTGGTCTGTTTCAGAATCCTTTTTTCTTTACTGCCATCTCTGATCTTAAATTTACTACTTCTCTGGATCTCTCTTGAAAGAGTTATTCACATAAAAAACCTTTTATCATGAGAACTGTTCCAGGTCTTGTATTTTTCACGGTTTGAGCAAAGCCTGTTTCAGTTCTTTCTGTCAGAGGGAGATCCAGTAGACATTCATTGCCCTTTCTCTAGTTCTGTGGTTTACTAGATCTGATTTTGTGTGAGGGTGACTTTGTGGTGACTCCTTTATAAAACTCCTAAGATACCGTAAGGGTATGATCCAACAAGAGGGAGGCAGCTCTGAGTAGACTCAGTGATTTAATTATTAGTAAGAGTTGTTGAATTCAGAACTTTTAAAAAGGAGTAAGAGAAAATAAGAGATGTGTTGCTTTATTTTCTGTTTTTTAGTGTAGTGTCACATGGTAAGGAAGAAGCAATTGATTATGTTTCAGATGGAGAAAAGTAAAACCAAATACTAGGACTGCTGTTGTTCTTTTAAATCCAGTCTGTGCCCTCAGTTCTTGAGTGCAGTAGCTACTAACAGCAACCTGACAAACAAAATGATGCAGTGATAACGTCTTTTGATTTCTCAGGGTAGCCTTGATGCTGGTTAAATTTCATTAATTTCATTATTTCGGTGTTGTCAAGTGAATAATACAAAATAATTAAGTAGCAAGGTAAAACTACAACATAACTTTGAGGAACTTAGAATTTCTAGAAGGAAAAAAAAAGGACAGGAAAAAGTCTCTAAAATTAGGCCCCATGAGTGCTTGTGGTGACATTGGAGCTGAAGTTATAGTCTGTTCAGCTGAGACACTCCTGGTGTGTACCACCATATTGTCTCATATTGTCCAATATGAAAAATTAAGGTGAGTATTCTGTGAGAGATGAGTAAGATATGCACAGTGGACAACCACATCTACCCAGAGGGAATATTAATTTAATGAAGCAGGGTTACAAGATTATAAGTGATAATTTGACCCTGTCCTCAGTGCACTTCAGAGATCTTCCAGACATTGGTTTTTTGCACATTAAAATCTAATGGGTATTTTATTTCTAATATCAAATGTTTACAGTGACTGTGTCTTCTCATATTTAAACACTGTCTGGTTTCTGATAGTATAATGCATATTAATGATTCTGATTTAAGTCTTTATTTTACAGTGACCTCTTAAAAGAGTATGAATTGGGAAGGACACCTAATCCTGATATTTTGTGTAACAAGCACATCAAATTCAACTACTTTCTGCATTATGCTATGGATAACCTTGGTAAGGCATTTTCAAGTGTATTGGTACAGAGAGTGTGCCATGGAAATGCTTAAAGGAAAAACTCTTGAAAAGGTGGGGAAATACATGAGTTCTTGAGCATGCCTAACTCACATCTCTGTAGTAGTGTGTCAATAATTGCAAAGTATTTGGTTTTAAGATTGCTTTTACATAAAGAATCATGGAATGGTTCAGATTGGGAGGGACCTTTTAAGGTCATCCCTGCCCTGGGCAGGGACATCTTCTGCTAGATTGGGTTGCTCATATGTAGGAACAGATTTATTTCAGGGACATGCATTGACCTGACCATTAAGTTTTACATTCTTAGGTGGTCCTTAAAGTACAAAAGCACAAGTGCTGGCATGCTGGTGAATAGTTTGCATTATTTAAATAGCTGGAGTACAATTATTGTCAGCATGAGACTTCTCTATAGGTTTTCTTCTTTCATTGCTTTCTGCTTTTCTTACTGTGTATTTGCAATTGTGTTTTGAACTGTGAATTTAAAGTTTGTGCCTTTATGTTATGTTTGGTTTTTCTTTCCTTAACAGGAGCAGATGCAATTGCTACTGGGCATTATGCCAGGACCTCACTGGAGGATGAGGAAGTGTTTCAGCAGAAACATACTAATAGACCACAGAGGCTTTTCAGAAACCGTTTTGAAGTTAGGGATAGTAAGTAGTGTCTTCATTTCATGGTTTGTCCTACATATGAAAGAGAAATTCAAACTATATTTGGCATCACAGAATCAGGGCTGTTTGTGACCTTACACACAATGATTACCAATCAAACCCCAGCCTTTGTAGATGGTTTTGTGCTAAACAGGGTATTTACATCACTGAAAATGACCCTGACTTGTCAAGCATTAGAATTTTTTTGTTTTAAGAGTCAGATGAATGTATCATATATGGTGAGAAGCACGCTATACCCAAAGGGAAAAAAACTTGTAAACTAAAGCTATGCAAAGCTGTCACAGTGATGATTTTACATTCTAGATTCCCTGCTTTCATTGGCCCACCTCTGGACTTAAAGGGACTTATTTGTTTCTTTGTTTTAATTTTATTTCTGGAAAGTTGAAATGGCCCCAGCTGGACCTATGGTCTATATATGTGACAGGCTGTGATTTACAGATGTTGTGTTTTGTGATGGGCTTCCTTGTCCCATAAGTGAGGTTATGCATCACCAGTTGTGACTGAACTACTGGCCTGTAGTTTAAGTCAAGGAACACATAAATAGTGTTTGTACAATAGCAGAGCTATTAACTTTTAGAGAGGGGGCAGAACATGATTGAAAAATGGTACCAATTTTATTTCATCTGCATAATCAGGAGATTTATTATATTTTAAAGGAAAAGGTCAGACTCATCTCTGAGCGTTGGTAGTAACTCCTCTGATTGCTCAAATCATTGATTTCTAGTAGGGTGATTTCAGGGCAAAACAGTGTCTTTCTGAAGAACAGTATAGTCCAAGGTATTTGAATCTTCACTCTCTCTTTCACAGGAAATGTGAAGGTTGTTTTTGGTTTTTGTACTGGTCGATGTCCTTGCCAGTGATACATGCAGTATTGATATTTACGAGGCAGTGTAAGTCTTTGTAAGATTCTGCAGACTACAAAACCAACATCTTCTAGATCTTTTTCGTGATGAGAAAATATCCAAGTGTTTTCGTTAGATCTTGAAAAACATGTAAAATACTGTCTAACATGTATTTGAAAATAATCAGAAACATTGATTGTCAAACAAAATACTAAAGCAATTTTAATTATTAATAGTAGTTATGTTGAGATGATTTATGTGTTTCACTTTGCAGCTGTGAAACTCCTTCAAGGGGCTGACCTCTTTAAGGACCAGACTTTCTTTCTAAGTCAGATTTCACAGGATGCTTTGAAGAAAACCATCTTCCCTTTAGGGGATTTAACAAAAAGTTTTGTAAAGAAGATAGCAGCAGAACATGACCTTCATCATGTGCTAAAGAAAAAAGAGGCATGGTAACACTTAACACTCTTTCGATTTGTCTTTCTCTGTAAAACAACTTCCCTGAACTTTTTGAACTTTAACCTGTGACAACCTGTCTCATAGAAAATAATATAATTGGTTGGGAAGTATTTTTCATACCTGGCTACTTCCTTAAAAGTACTTTTAGGAGCTTGTGGTTATTTGTGTGTTTTAGCTTGCAGGTATTTTGTCTGCTGTTGTATCTCTGAAGAACTAAGGTGAAGGTGAATGTGTAGGATGGTATGAGCCTAAAGAAAAGCATCCTCTATCAAAGCAAGGGAGAAGCTTTTGTTCTTTATTCTCCATCCCTTTTAAGAGTTTCCTTGCTTACAATTAGTTCTCACTATGTCTTTAGAAATTGGATCATACTTATTTTCCACAGTTACTCTTTAAAAAAAAAGAAAGTTATGTTTCTCTAAGACTTCATGAGTTGATCTTAAAAACTGTAATGCAGCCAGTAGTTACGTTGCTGATGCTGCCTTGATTGCTTTTCATGCTTATATTCAGCCTCAGTAAATGGGTGCTTGAAGAATGTCAGCAGTAACTGGAAGGAGAAAGGCCTGTTGGTTCTGAAAGGATTTTATTTTAAAAGATGGACTATCACCATATCATTTTATCGCTTTTGTACTTTAATATGAAAGAACATTTGTTTTTAATACACATACAATCTAGTCATCAAGGTTAATGCATTTATTGAACAGATGTTCTGCTTCCTATTATCCCTCTTCTGTGCTTACAGCTCTCCCTGATTCTGTATAGAATTAGTTTACCTGTGTTGCAGCAGATGTTATGGATTTGTTTATGAGATGTCTAAGATAATTTGGAATACATGGGAGGGAAAAAATCTTGGACAGATTATTAATAGACATTATTTCGAATGTTTTCCTCTGCTTTTGTGTATTCAGTTTCATGTTTCTTTTTCAGAGTATGGGACTCTGTTTCATTGGTGAAAGAAACTTTGAAAATTTCCTTCTTGAGGTGAGCAACACTAAATCACTGACAGTCTTTGTTTCATTCTGGTGTTCAGTTTTTAAAACACTGTCTACAGAAAAATCTCTAGCATCTTGTGGCCCACTGTAAATAGGAAAAATCTCTAGCATCTTGTGGCCCACTGTAAATAGGAATGTCCCCCCTCCCTTTGCAGTCACAAGCCTAGTTAGAAGCTGACACCCACAGCCTGTAGGAAGTACCTTGCCCCTCTACCAGCATTTTCTGGGGCAACAGAAGTGAACATGCACTCCTGTGCCTGCCAGGCTCTGACAAATGGTTGGAATGTGAGGGGGACAGCTGGATTCTGCTGTCTACTGACATATGTGAGGATAGGGGAAGGGAAGCCTAGAATTAGTGCTCATAGGGACTGCCTTTTCTGCTTTACTCTGAGAGCGGCATCAAGGAGGAGTCAGTAAGCTGCTTGGGCAGAGTTTGCTTCTTGAAGAGTTATTTTTCAGCTTCAAGAGAATGTAGTGGCAGAATCTGAAATATGCTATCAGGTTTTCTTTGGCTATCTTGTGACTTACCCCTTCCTCTTTGTTAGTATTTGGAACCTCAACCAGGTAACTTTGTTTCCATTGAAGATAAGAAGGTGATGGGAAGGCACAAAGGTAATTGGCTAACCCACCTTTAATAACTTACTTTTAGATATATGGAACAATACCATTTATATTTGGAGGGACAAATTTTGGGAAATTCCAAAGGAATGTACAGGTTTTGCCCGGTTTGTTAAACCATGGAAAATTGACTGTATACGATATTAGAGCCCGGAACTACGACTATTTCTTGGTTATTTGTTGAGTATTGCAAGAAAGCAAATAATTACTAGGATTACTCTGTTGATACTAAGTAGTTGTTATTTTAATACCAAGAAACCATTATTCACTTAATTCCTTCAAAATGACTGCTTCAGTTCCATATTTTTTAGTACCTAAACTTTGCAGAAGAAAATGCACCTCAGTGATGCACAGCAGGACATCATCAAACATGGGCATCTTCTTTTCCTTTTCTCCTGTGTATTCTTCCTTTGCTGTCCTCAGTTCAAGCTGCCAGAACAGAGTTACTCTCCCAAATAATTTATGATAATAGGATATTATACTGGTACATAAAAGTAAGGCAGGCTGGTGAGACTGAATGATAGATAACTCACATAAATTGAAATTGAAATAAATAAATGTATATCTTTTATAAGACATAGGAATGCTACAGTTGAAATGGATTAATTTGTAATATTTAGTTTGCATTTCAGGTACAGATGAAACTTTAAGTAGATGTTAAGTAGAAGTTTGTGGCTGGCCGTCTTCTCTAAGACAGCTTGGTTTTCTTTGTTTAGCAGTAAAGTTTTGGGGAAGTGATTTTAATGTGTTCTTCTGAAAAAGTAAAAGATGAAAAGTTGCTAGTAGCATTCCATTTTCATATTTCTTTAGGTTGGTTCCTCTTCACAATCGGCCAGAGGGCTCGGCTGGCCGGCCTCAAGGATGCTTGGTTTGTTGTAGACAAAGATGTCAGCACTAGAGATGTCTTTGTGGTGAGTTAATTAACACTGGGTTTGCAAATGACTGATGCATGCATTTTGTGACTGCTGCTGTATGGAACTTGAGCCTAACCTGGGCAGAATTCTTGGCTTTCCTCTTGGGCGAAACAAGAACCAACTAGCGTAGCATCAGCAGATATTACACACCTTTTCCAAACAGGCTTTTCAGGAGCACCAAATTGTTTTAGATTTTGGCATAGAGCTTTTCCAAGCAAAGGGCAGATACTGAAGAGAATCAGCCAATCTCTGAGCTCTCATTTTCTACTCTAAAGCTTGAGGGTTTTACCTTAGTTATTAAGATGTGGTTTATAAAATGTGCATTACCTTGGTTATGATTTATTGCTGCTTTGTTTTTCTAGTGAAAGAATGAGGAGCCAATGACACAGTTTTATCATTTTGAAAACTTAAGCAGAATATATATAATAAATAATAACTAATTGATGTGTTAATGGCTAATTATATGAGGTGATGTAGCTTGCTGGCATTGATAATATTTCTTCCTGTTCATGCAGTTGTTCTGCTTCCTGGATACTGATGTGATTATAATGAGGTGTTCTGCTATTTGTTGATCTGCCAGTGCAGGGGACCATAATCAAATGAGAATTCAGAAGAAAGAGACAGGAGCATTAAGAAATATTATCTCCTGCAGTGAGTTTGTCAAAGGCAGTGCCTTTGCTGGGGAGGTGTTCATTTGGGAGGTTGGAGAAGAGGGAGGTAGTAGCATCTTGCTGAGATAGGATAAAGAAGGTCAGATTTCTGAACTCAGCCTTAAGAAGGCAGAAACGCAATTGGAGGGAAGAGCATACATGAAGAGGGATATGACTCTGAGAAGCAGAACACTGGCAAATCATTCAGGCTTGCTTGAGCCTAATTTAAGAGCTGAGTAGTGTTTGCTTTCTTGCTCATACTGCCTTCATTTTGCTATGGCTTGATGCTTCTATATTCCATGCTTCACTTTACAAGTTACATGTTCTTTGGCAAAACCATCAGTAATAAGTAAACATATTTAAAGGCACCATCAAGAGATCACCCTGCTCTGTACAGAGACCTGCTGCGGACAAACCGGGTGCACTGGATAGCAGAGGAGCCTCCGGCAGAGCTCGTTAGAGACAAGATGATGGAATGTCATTTGAGATTTCGGCACCAGATGGCACTGGGTAGTCTAACCTTTTCTTTTGTCTTACTCTTATGAAACTGGTACTGTGTTCATGTAGTTTTGCTGTAATAGTGGATAGGTTTTGGCTTGGCCTTCCTGTTTCTGCAGTGTTTTACAAAACAATTCTGTGCAGAGTATCTTGACTTAGATCTGTTTAGCCTTGGTTTTCCTTTTTTCACGTGAACATAATGGTTAACTGTCAGATGTTTGATCATTTTCTGCTCTAGTGCCTTGTGTCCTGACTCTAAACCAAGATGGGAGTGTGTGGGTAACATTAGTGAAGCCAGCAAGAGCTATCACACCTGGACAGGTAAGTTATTAGAAGTCATTTTCCTGACCTTTTTGTTTTACCTTATCTGGCTAATAAAAGAGAGTAGCTTTTTTATTAGCTGGAGCAAAGTAATTAATTTATTTACATGTGAGAGTGGTTAGCTCTATTTTGATTTATCAGCTATTTTCAGGGTGATTGTTTCTAGTTCTAATGATCTGTTGTTACCTGTATAGTCTAAGAAACTTGCTTACAAATTCTAGAAGTGCATGGAAGCATCTCTGGTAATCAATTGTATATGCAGAAATGGAAGATGATGTTCACAGGAAATAGATTTTAAAAGGCATTAATTTGGTAATTGCTTGCTTAATATGGGTTTAGTTTTCAAGCCTGTTTTGTGAGACTCTGTCTGGTAAATTCCATTGTCCCAGACAGAGGTGAGAAGAGGTGCTGTGCCTGAAGGGATGCCTTTTAACATTGCCAATATACATCACATTCCATCACACTGGCTGTCAAGTGTTCCCTGCATCCCTTCTCCCAGCATATGTTCTACCCACCCTCCCCAATACTTGTGGGTCTGTGGGACACATCAGAAGGGAAATTACCTGAGAACTGTTTGTAGTGGAGAGAAGCTGAGAAGAATCCAGCCAGAGCTTAAGAGAGGCATGAGAATCCCCTGAGTGCCAGGAGCTGCTGAGCCAATAACCAGGCTCTGTACTGCCAGGTAGTGAGACAAGGCAGGAGATCTGGGCTCCCCTCTCCTGCAGGAACCTGCTGAGCCGTCAGGGAGCTCCAGTTGCTTCCTTGCAGATGGTGTGCTGCCACAGTCCTTGGTCCCCTTCCTGTTTTGACAAGTGCCACTGTAGGCTGACCACAGTTCTCTGGGGAAGGTCCAGTGAAGATGTAGATGATGTTATGTATGTTATTCCCCTTTGGAAAGAAAACTTTCCAGCACAATCCATTCCACCTCAGTAACTGAAGAGTTTTGAGATAACCTTGTAGAAGCTCATGATGAGATTTCCACCAACATGTTTATAAATTTACACTCATGTGACCCTACAAATCCTCTGTAATATGGGGGGCTTTGTTTTGAGGGTTTTTTTAAAGATCAACTCAGAACAGATATAAATTGCTCACTGTCCAGCAGGTCTTGCACAGCCTGAAGTTGCTCACCACGGTTTTTGCAGCTGCTAAAAACACTCTACCTGTGTTTATCTCCTAGTTTGCTGTGTTCTACAAGGGAGACGAGTGCCTGGGCAGTGGGAAGATCCTGAGGATGGGCCCGTCCGTGTATACCTTGCAACAGGGCAAAAAACGAGAGGAGAGTCCAAAGAAGGAAGAGATTGACAAAATAGAGCCAGCAACATAACACCTGGGATTGTTTATTGAAGGACTTTGGAGAATTTGCTGCCTAAGAACAATAAAAAACTATAATAAATGTGGTTCTGGTTCTTAAGGCCAGTTAACCAGAGAGTCCCAGCTCATGACTGTTAGCACTGAAGGAGTTTAAAGCCAGTGTAGTGCAATTTTGCTGGACTATATGGTGCTGTTTATATTAATACATATCAAGGGATGTCCTGAGGTGTTCTGTAATGGTAGTTACACATACAAGAATTTTAATACAAAAATCATGTCTGAGGTAATACATTTATCTCTTTTGTGTAAGTGAAGTGCTTTTTTTTTCCCCCCTTACTTAAAGGTACCTGTCCCTAGTAAAGTACATATTTTATGCTAAATGTATGTTTGTGCTTTGAACTCTGGAAGAGGAGTAAATGATGTTTAAGTTCAGCATTTGGAATGAACTCCAGGGAACAGATACGTATTTTTCATTTTGAAAAGTTCTATAAAAAATGCTTTGGATTCTTTATATTGAAGTAGTCACTTCAGATGTGTACATAAATCAGATTTACAAATCTTAGGGGCTTAACAGTCTTGTATGTTAAATGTTTTCACAACTGACTAATATTCTGTTAACTGCTAAGGTCCGAGGCTGTTTGGTTTGTCTCCTGGAGAAGAGAATGCATTGTTGTGCTTGAGGAAAATGCAAATTCATAGGGATTTCCTTATTGTGGATCAAGCTTAATACAGACCTGATAATGATTGAATCTTGCAGCTTCTCAAAATGGTGTGGTCTGGGTTGTTTGAGACAACTCAGTGAAGAAGTACAGTTAGTTGTGCAGGAGCAGAACTTCCTGGTGGTGTAGATTTTTGAGATTTTACCTGGCAGTGTAATCTCAGGTTTGCTGAGAGCTGCAGAGCCAGTGCCTCATAGGAGGAAAGGTTAACCATGCCCTGCTTGTAGCACAGCATTGGATGTGATGAATGTCTGCTACAGCACCTGCACAACAGGTGCTTTTTATCCTATTCTCTGCTTCCCTCTTTTTGTTTAAGCATTCTTATCACTGGACATAGCAGTAATCCAGGATGGCTAATGCAGAAAATTCACAAGCTAACATGCTACTCTTTGATGGAAACCTCTCCAGTAATGGTCCCCATTCACTTTATAGGCTCAGAGGACTTTGATTTTTATCAGAAATAATGGTTCTGCTGAAGAATCCTCATCTGAAGTAGAGTTGAATATGGACAAGGTTTGGTTGGTACAGACTCATTGTCTGAGAAGGGTGGAGGCTCAGCCTCTTGCCGTGATGACAAGCAAAGCCCTTTGACATGATGAAGTGATTGCTACTCTTCCTCCCAGTGAACCTCACCACACTGTGGTGAGCTAGGAGTTAGTGGGCATTTGTGAAATTCAAATTGCAAATAGCTTCTTGCATGGGATGCTTCACAAGAGGCTGCTTGTGTTCAGGAACACCACACTTGCAGGTTTAAACCAGCATTTCCAAACAGCTTGGAAACAGAGGTGAAGGAGTGAGGTGAGAGCAGGTGTTGGTGCTGGGGTCAGGCAGCTGTGTGCCCTACAAGGGACCATCACTGACACCACTTCTCACACAGCCTTTGCCAAGGCTGGAATTTGGCCAAGATTAGGCCTGAATGGGGTAAAAGCAGTCTGGCAGGTCAGTTTTCTTTTTTATATCTATTGCAGAAGATTAGCATCAACATGCTTTTTAAAATTCATTTGCTTTTCACTTTTTTTGATTATTTCTTCTACCACTTTGAGCAACAAATTGCAAGCAGGTGATTTCATTTTCAAGTTGTCATTAAGCTTTTCAGGTTTTGAGATATTTTGTTTCAAAGACTCACATGCATAACTATTTAGAAAAGGACTTTTTTCTTTCCAAAGTAGAAAATGTGGTAACAAGATTAGGATCATGTAACTGAAAAACCACAATTCATGGCAGCTAAGGCTGGGTCTGAATTGAAATCTCTGTTGTGCCCTGGGAATGTATTTGAAACCTGTGTTTCTGAGTGTATAGCAGCTGAAAAATTGCACTACAAGTGCATTTTTATTCCATAAGAGCTTGTGTAAAACCTGTCATAATTGCACTCCCGGTTTTGCTCCATCTTGGCAGTGTTTCTGCCCCAGCTGGTGCTGGAGGACAGAAGTGTCCCCATGCAAAGAGAGCAGGGCTGTCCTGTAATGCTGTCTTCACCTGGTTAGGACCTTTGGGGCATTGAGATGTTGCACAGGTTGATGAAGGATTTCATTCACACTGTGGCAGCACAGTATTTACTGCAGTCCAGCAGTAAAAGCATTGGCTCTTAGTGTTTGTGTTGGCTTTTAGGGCTGAGAGATGCTGTCATCCTCCCATTTCAAAACTGAGTGTTCACTCACTCCGGCTGCTTTCTCTCTTTAGCTGCAAACCACAGGGGACAAAGCTGCTGTTCTTATAAGGCTTTATCCCCTTCTTCCTTTTTTGGAGTAGGTCTGTATTTTTAGCATACTTAAAAGCAAAAAACCAACAGTTTTTTGGATGCAGATTTGAATTTGTACTTTTATATATGTCATTCTTAAATCCAGCCCCTATGGACAAGGCTGAGCTCTCCCTGGAAGCTGGGAGATGAGTGTGTGCAGACTCTTCCCCAAAGGCAATGAGATGGGACTGGAGTGAAGGTTCACAGCACAGCCTCTGCTGCTGGGAATTCAGGATCATGCTGTTTCAAGAGTAAAGGATACAATTTCCCTTTCCACTTTAATTCCCAAAGCAGAGTTTTCTAACCTCTCCTTGTCCAAAAGAACCTTTTCAGCTTGGAAGCTTCAGCACAGGGAGGGCTGGGAAGTGTCTCTGCTGTGTCTGCTTTGACAGGACTGTGTTAGGTTCTGTAGCCAGGGATGGCACGAGGAGCTGCAGGGGGATCTCAGTGCCACCAGCCTCGAGTATAATTTTTAAAACGCTTTCTGTGCATTTATATGTACTTACATGCTTTAAAGCTTTGAACAAAATGAAATTATGATAAATTTGATAATCGCACCAACATGATACGTACCTACATGATACGCAGGGAAGTGATGTGCCATTTCCAGCTTCAGCACCAGGAGGCACCAGGGCATCACGGTCATCCCTCCCAGCCGTGGGCAACATTGTTGGGAGATGGTGGCAATTAGCACATCTGTAACTGAGAGGTTTTCCCTTTTGTTTCAGATTTTTGCTGAGCCAATGCATTACAAGAATTGCCTCCCGTGGGTTTGCTCACGGCAGGGATAAAGCTGCCCAGGCATGCCAGCACAGCCATGAGCTGGCTGAGAAGCAGCACATTTTAAGAGCCAAACTCTCATTGGGGCTGGGCAGAGACCATGGTTCAGGTCAGGCCAGTGCGGCCCCGGCAGCAGGGAGAGCATGCACTTTCTCATCAGAATTCAGGTCCTGCCTGCTCTCTTTCCCCCGTGCCATGCTGTGTGGGTCATCTGTTTCCTGGTCACTCAAATTTCATCTGGTTCTTGAATGAGTGGAGGTAAAACAGAAATGTTTGTGTTTTTTCTCTTGAGAACTAGAACCAGATTCTTACACTTCTTTGAATGTGAGGGTTCTGATGAACATTGACTTTTGGGATTTTTCTTTTCTAAAATGTCTTGCTTTTTAATATAGGCACAGCACCAGGTACAGAAATTTGGGAATGCAAAAAGTGAATAATGGACTTTTCATTCTATGCAGGTTTGCAGCATACAGAGTAATTTCTTCAATGCAAAAAGAGATCCCAACTCATTCTACAAGTTTAAGGTCCCAGAAACAAGGAAATACATGGACAGATACACCTTCAACAGTCCCGACCTAGAGAAATTAAGATTTAGTGTGGCTGCTCCACATTGGACTTTGATAATTCAGTGGCACCTTTCCCATGCAGTAGTACCATCTTTTGAGCAGGCTCCCAGGAAAATACCAGTCTTGTAATTACAGCATATCAGTCCCTGCAGTTAAAAGGAAAAGAAAACCTACTTCCACTAAGAAGATTCATCAAGAGAAAAGTGACCTGACTGCTCTGTCCTGGATTTCTCCAGAAGTGCTCTAGGGGCTCATGACAGAAATTCCTCTGGTGCTTTGCATTCCTGCAGGGCTTCTGGGTTTGTGTCTTGGGGATTGCATGAGCTGGATGTAGTCTGCAAGCAGTGTTGGTGGCAGTTCTGGCTGGCAGATGGGACATCTGAGTTGTATAAAAAAACTTCAAACTGGACTCCTAGACAAATTCTCCAAGAATGCCCCTTGGGAAGAAGGAGACTCAAGATGTATGTAGCACTGACTTTGTGGGAGCCAGATGTTTCATCCCTCTGTGCATCCAGTTCTCTTTTTATTTCAATGAAATTTGATCAGATCAGAGACGAGAAGTTCAGCCGCATCCTTGAGAGCAGGAAAGATGCCCCATACGCTCCTCTTCCCTGTGGCAGATACTGTAGAGGTTTCCTCTGTCTGCCTCCCAGTCTGCTATGTTCTCCAGGGCTGATGAACACCAGCACAGCAGGAAAATCCTGGGCTGTGCCCACTTCTCAGTGCAGCACAGGAGGAGACACTGAGTGAAAACCACTGGTGGAACATTCCTTCTCTCATTTGAAGGACTTCAGTGAAATTTGCATCTAAAGAAGGGTAGCACAGATCCCTTTGGAAATCTGTCTGTCTCAAAAGCTGCTCCCCAGCCCTGCTGCAGCTCCTGCCTGGTGGCAAAGCAAACTCAGCTGATCTGGTATGGTCTCATTATACTGGATGAGGCATTTTTTGAAACTATAAACATCAAAGAAAGATGGATTGTAAATATAAAATGGACTGGTGTGCAAAAATATGATAATTAGCCATGTAGCATCTGGGGAATTTCAGATTGTTGCTGGATTAAAGGTAGTTTTTATTTTAATGTAGTTACTTAACTACTCTTCACACATTTTTATCTCCTCTCTGAGAGTACATGAAGGACTCTATAGGCCATGTCACACCAACAGCTCCATGGTTAGCAAACTTGCTATATGTAGTAAAACTGTGATAAATCTATTACAAATCTGAAAGCTTTCAGGTGTGGCTTTTAAATTGAAAATCACTTTACATACTATTAGTACTTATTCATATAGTAACACCTTTAGAAATAAATCAGAGTAGTCTACGCTGGATTTAAATATGAAAGGTGTTTTATGGTATGAGATTGTTACACAGTTAGTTTTACATCTACCTTTTGGGGTGAAGGAGACAGCACAAGAAGAATCTATGAACTGATTAGTACCCAGGTGTTGAAGGTTACTTAGGAGTTGAGCCTTGCTTAAGACACAACCATTTAATGGAGCAGCGACTGTCCTCATGTGGTGTGTCTCCTCTGCACTGCAACAGCGGTGCTTGAGCTCCAGAGCAAGCAGGGAATTCAGTACTGAGAGGAGAGCTGACACTGATGACTTTTAAGGTGGCTCCCTGCAAGCTGCCTTCTTTCTGAGGCCAGAGGACAGCATCAGGATGGATCAGGAGAAGCATGTAAATACCGTCTAAGCACAAGAGATTGATCCTGGGAATTAGAGCAGGCAGCTCTGCTCCGGTGCTTCTCGCCACAACTGCCCAGCCCTTTAATTACAATGGACTTCCTGTAGCTAATGCTGCTGTACTGAGCACCTGCCATGAAAAGCCAGCCTAGCAGGGGCCAGCCTCCCGTGTTAAACCTCCTAAGAGGCATGTTTAACACAGATGGAGCTTGCAGAAAATCCCAAGGGATGCGTGGTGTGCCTGTGTATCCCCACAGAGGCAAACTAAACACTCTGCAAGAAACAGGGATGCTTTGTTGCTGGTCTGCTCCAGCAAAGAACAGCCTTGACAGAAGCCCCTTCGGGTTCCCCTCAGTTGTGATGGCACTGGCTCTGCCATGGATCTGCCCGCAGGGAAGTGATGCCGACGGATGCTTGAGGACCTGCCCTGGCACTGAGTGAGCAAGAGAGAAACTACAAGCTGCTTGTGGGTTGTGCTTGGTACAACTTAGATAAGATTAGCCAGGAAAATGTTTTTCTTTGGACAGCCCTGTGGAGAAAGCTGTGTGTCAGGATTGCTTTGATGGCAGCTCAGTCCCTCCTGACCACCTGCTCCCTCCCATTTGTTTGGCCATTTTGTACCAGCAGTTTGAACCCTAACCCCTAAAAGCCCCTAAGCCAACTGGGCTTTTCCCTGATCCTTTCCATCCCTGAAACCTGTGCATTTGTAAGTGAAGAAGTTTACCATTCTAGAGGTTTCTGTTTGTTTTAGTCAGGAAATAAGCATGTCATAAAAGGTATAGATTTTTCTCAAAATCAATGCCCAATTTGCTGTTTTCCCTGGCAACTTGTTCACTTACCACGGCAGCTGCTGCTTTGTGTGGGATTCAGTGGGATGTTCCTAACCTGAAGGGAATGGATCATTCACAAAGACCCTCTGCTTCAGCTGTGCTGTTTATGCACACACAGGACTTCCCATGCTCATTGTTTCTTTGAGTAACAAGGACACAGACCCAGCTCTACGTTCTCCACTTGGAAAGCACAATACAGGCTGAACATGCAAACAAGATCATTCAACATGAATTTCCAAAGAACTTCCATCAAATGACCAAAAGCAAGATGTTTTCCTACGCACTAGCCCAAGGGGTTGGTGGTTTTGCAAACTGTCTTATCTCTAGAGGGGAAAAGTCCCAACCTGTAAGAAACTAACAGCAAACCCAGCTGGTTGCACTACAACTATTTTAATGAAAGAGAGTGACAGCACCTGGAAAGCCAGAGCTGTAAGCTCATTTCTGTTTCCTGAGTCCATCTCATGTAAAATGATGGCTTTGTGGAGGTCAGGACGGGCTCCAGAAGTCAGGGCATGCTGGGCAGGGCAGCCCCACGTTTTGGCTGAGGAAGGCCCTGGGGCATACAGCAGCTGTCAGAGAGACAGGTCACCTCTCACCTTAAGCACAGATCTGTCCCTAAGAGGTGTCTCCTGGCCCAGTGTGAAGGCTGGGCTTTCACAGCACCTCCATGAAGCACCAGTCCACAGGGAATCAGTCTGGGTCTCCCTTCAAATAAAGATAATGTGTTCACACTCTGCAAAATTTGAGTTTGAAGGAGTGGATACTCCATTTAGAAGTATCTTTGAGCAAAGGGATGGCAGCAGCAGATGTCTGACCAGGGCAGAAGGGGACACAGCAGCACAGTACAGAGCTCTGAGGGGCTCCTGAGGGCACCTACAAATGCTTTGAAGTATATAGAAGACAAACATGAATTAACATGGTCTCTCTAAGAAAACACTCATCAGATTAATCTAATTTTTTTACTACACTGCCTGGCACGGTGGATAAAGGATCAGCAGCAGCAGATGGAACATGCCTTCAGTAAATGGTTTGATACTGCCCCACAATCTATTCTCATACACAAAACACTGTCAGTGCAGCTGATGTTAATTGATATGAGGAAGGTACAAAACTTGCTTGGCAAGAAGAAAAGTGTTACAAAAGCCCTCTTGGGCTTTCTTTTATTTGATATTTTCATTCATGGTTTGAATGAAGACATAAAAGGTAGCTTGTAAAGGTTGCAGATGCTGCCTCCAGGCATCCTCATGGACAAGACTAAAATCCAAAATGAGTATGAGAAATTGGAGGATGGATCCAAAAATCAATAGACTAAAATGGAAAATTAGTCCAGTACAAATTACTTCTTTTAGGGAGGAGAAGTGAGTTGCACATGTGTGAACAGGAGCATAAAGGCAGGGCAGAACCTCTGCAGAAGAGGCTGTAAGGCCCAGACACATCCCAGACTACTCCTGGTGCTGCAGGTGGTATTGGTGTGGACAGTGGTGATATCTCACCAGGGCTGCTGGGGATCTCCTTTCTGTGATGCCCACAGACCTTGGCAGGAGCATCCTCTGCAGCTGAGCAGGCTGTGTGCCCAAGTGTGGCACGAGGATTCAGACAAACAAACTCATCATCCTCAGAAATGCTATTGCAAGCTACTGGCAATTCTACTGGAATTATTGTTTAAGACTTTAAGACATATTCCTGAGTATATTTGAATATATTTGAGTATATTGAGTTGTTGAAGGGGCTGGTCTACATGACTGCTTATGTTACTACAGCCTTACCATGCCATGCTGCTGCCACTGGTGCATCTCTTATGGATTTTTTTTCTAAAATGTGCTTAGGCCAAATATCATTGTAAAGATTAGGACAGGAAAAGTGAACAAAATAGAGGTTTTAAAAATATTTCTGTTTTGGAGGGTGTTGGCAGGCCTACTGCTTGCATTTTGTGAACTGCTCTGGTCTTTTCTCTCTCTGACACCAAAAAAGCCATAATTGACCTGGTAATGGGTTGAAGAAGGGCAAGAAGGCAGGGTAAAAGGTGCAGCACATGGAACAGTTACACAGATCCAAGCTGCCCAACAAGAAATAGATTACTCAAGTGCTCTAGGACAGAGCCTGTCTCTCTCTTTGACCTGGAGATGGTGACTGAGAGATGATTCTCACTGCCTGCCCTGCTGCAAGCAGCAAAGGTGTCCATTGTAGGGGACAAGAATGAAGCTGAAGGAAGAAATCTTTCTTGCTGCTTGTGACTGAATCAGGCAGCCCACTGTGTACTAGAAGTTTAAATGGATCCAAAACAACATGAGATGTATGAGGGAAGTATATGGGTTGCTGGAGACAGGCACAACCCCTCCCTCTGTGAAGACCTGAGCTGCAGAGAGCTGGGGGCCGTGGGCCCTGCTGGAGCTGCCTTGCCACATAACGTGTGGCTGATAATCCTCTTTTCCTAAACATATGCTGTAGGTTGCTGCTGGAGACAGGATCACAGGGCTGGTCTCTCCCTTAACTAACCTGCTCATGTGAAAGCCTGAGGCTTTTTTCTGCTTCTCTGTAGAATGGTGAACTAATACTTGAGAAAAAACTCAGTGATCCACCAAATAATGCATTTGTACAATAAAATTAAAAACAGTTTCCCTTTGGAATAATTACTTAAGTTTGTTTAGTGCCAAGTTTTGGCAGAGGTGTTTCCAAACTGAAGATCCTGAAGATCTGATTTTGCTCCTAAATCAATAGCCAGGATCTCTCCACCTGGCTTCACACTGGCCAGTTGATGCTGAGAAATACTCTTATTTCCAGGAAGCTGACAAGACATATGCAGGTCACTGAATGAGGACTTTCACAACCGCCTGGAAAGGACTGAGTGAGCAGGACCACAGCTTGTTCTCAGCTGCCTTGGGAGAGAGGACAGAGCCCAGACAAGAAGGCCCTTGTCACTCACTGTTGTGGCTGTTGTGGGCTGCACTGGCTGCCACTCCCCTTGAGCTGCTCTCACATGTCCTTTTCTAAATCTGACGCTTTCTTGGTGATCTGCTTTCCTCTGGGTTAGCAGAGGGCATTTTTCTTCCATGGACCGTTTTCCCCATCTGAAAAATTCTGCAGGTTTGGACTGAAATGTCTGAAACCCGGTGGCCCTGGGCTGCAAGGGGGGTGCATTGGCTGGTTGGTGCTCTACAGCCTCTGCTGCCTCAGTGAAAGATGGGTACCTGTATGTTCCTGCTCCTGCTGCTCCCCAGGAAATGCCATTTAGACCCTCATCATCCACACTGCACTTCAAAATAAACCACCAGAGGAAGAATACAAGTTCAAAAAAAAAAGTCTTAATTTATTGTAAATTCTCCTTTCATCTGTGCTGCAATTCCAGTGTTCTGCACATTAATAAATATACATTTGTTAAAAAAACAAACAAACTTCCAGTGTCTAATCTGCCATAAAGCTTTTAAAAAGTCATAAAAATAGGTTTTAATTTTTTTGTCATTAATACAACTGACCCTTATTTACTGCGACAATTCTGATCAAAATAAAAACTACCTACATCTCACTGGGACAAAATATACATACACAGATGTAAGAACAACTACCATGAGTTATACACAATGCCTGAGCACACAACCAAGTGCCAGACCCTTAAAACATTCAAACCTTTTTTTTCTGTCAGAAAATGTCACACAGTATGTTGCATAATTTTTAAAGGAACAGCATCTTTCATCCCTCTCCCCTTCCAAAGGCCTCCTTGATACTTTGAAAATGCATAGGAATATAATGAAACCAAGATTACAGTATACAGTTTCTCATCTTTTCCTCAACTCCTGTGTTTTACTTAGCCCAGTTTTCTGTTTCTTCCCTTTCATACCCATGTGCACAAACAATAGCAAATATTTGCCCAAAAGGGCTGCTATGGTGAGCAAGGAGCTCCTGAAAGCCTTATTGGCAGACAGCAGGCACAGGCACACCACTGCCATCCTTGGAGTCATGCATTCCCACCACAGAGGCACTGGCTGAGCTCTGGCTCACACTGTTGGATGCAAACTTTTTCACATCTTATTTTCCTGTTTGTAAACATTGCAGGAAGGTGGAGACAGCAGACGGGTCATGCTTAACTTTCTTATATTTATGAAATCAGTACCTTTTATGGGAAACATGAAATTTTAAGCCCTCCATGAGCTTTTTGAAATATCAAGAAAGCCAGGGCTTTGTCAAGGAGCTGGGCGGTCAAATTTGGACATTTTTTAAGTCTTGTATTTCTGCTTTGATTAGCAATGCGCTGAATCCAGTGAGCAAAAAAGAATAAAATACTGCACCTGAGGCAGGACTTGAGCCATGGAAGGAGGGCTCTCTCCTTGGGACATGCAGAGTGTTGGTTTGTTGCAGAGCCAGACCAAGGTTAAAACCTACCATACAACCACACCAATTATTTTCTTGTTCTTGGTAAGGGAAATACTGATTTGACTTCTTCCATACGAGGGCTGTGTTGAAACCTTACACAAAGATATGTGTAGTCCTGCAGTTCAGTCCCTGAATACTTCAATGCACTTGTGAGAAGAGATCAAAATACCAAAAAATGAAAAAAAATATTTTTTGGGGGTTTAGAAGAGGTTATGAGAAAAATACACTGTACCCTTAAAGTGTTCCAAAATCTGCTATCAAAACTTATAAATTATAGTAATGGATTTTGATGTAATCTTTACTGTACTACTTTGAAAACTGCATTTTGTCTGAAGGTGGCTTCCATGCAAACCTCAGTTACTTATCAAACGCCAAATTCAAGTAAAATTGTGCAATGCTCATATAAAAAATATCAAAACATCTTTTTAATTGATTTCCTATTATCAAATTAAGAAGATCAGTATAAATGTAAAATATACAAAGGAACTTTTTCTTTAGCAACACCATACAAAATTATATATAAAAGTATCTACACTTTTTATATATATATATATATAAAGGATTTATTTTTCTTAAGACGACATGTCCATAGGGGGGTGGACAGAGATGCTGGCATAAAAACCAAAGGACACTTCTTGTGATATTCCTCCCTAGAGCTCAGCAACCTCAATGCTGTAGCCATCAAAACTGCACGAGAGACACCTCCTAGTGCTTGTCTTCAGGCTTATTGTAGGTCCACTAGGAAACAATGTGTTTCTCCTTGGTTCTCCCCTGCAGCAGTGTCTGCACCGTGCACAGGTATCTGTCCATCACAGCGCATCCCTGCGGCCATTTCCATGTTTTCAGCATGGGCTCCTGTGGGAGCAGTGTTCCACACAGAGCCCTTATTTCAAGTGCAGCGGGCACTGTGTCTGTGCCAGGAGCAGTCAGGAGTCTGCGAGAACGTGAAACCACGTGGGAATCGATGCCCACCTCATCCTCCTCACCATGTGTCCACTCTGATGAAGTCCGAGGTGGGCAGGCAGTGACCCTGTGGTGAGGAGCCAGAGTCGTGCAGAGGTGATCACAGTTTCCTGATGGTTCAAATTGAAGTTTCATTACTGCCTCTGTTAGTGAGAAAAAGTGATCATGCAGGCTTAGGGTTAAACAGGCACAGACAAACCACTCCACCCAAATCCACCACTAATTGTTTTTAGTAAGGGCTCATGCTCTATGAAGTTACCATGCCTTGCCAATCCAATGGCTGGAAGAGGGATGCTGTCCTGGAGGGGAAGACCAGCTGGGAGAAACAGTTTCAGGTAGTACACAACAGAAATGCTTTAGAGGAAGTTATACAGAGGGTTTGTGTTTGTCTAATGCTTTGCTGAGGATGCAAGGTTCACACACAGATCTTACAAGCTGTTAGAAGCCTGGTGTATCAGATGGATTCATGCAATCTGCTGCCAACAGCAGAGCTTTCCATCGTGCTGAAGCTCTGGAGATAACACAGTTGCTTAGTACAAGCCGGTGAGCTATTGTCCAGTAATGACTGTGTTACCTGGTGGCAGGCTTATTCCATTATGGCTTATTCAAAATATCCATGTTTCCTGGCTAACCAGGATCTATTTCATCAGCCAACTCCCAGCAATCCAAAGATGTGCTTTCATAGTGAGGTGGGAATGGTCTGTGCACCCAGACAACAGGGCTATTTGAAGCCTGGTGGGACAGTGCCAGAGTTAAAGCTGGGTGAGAAATTTTCTCTGTTTGGTGAAAGAATAAGACTATTATTCATGTTAATAAAAAATGAGACTATATGCATAAAATGCCTGCAGAGACTTCACATATGGCTGTTGCCTTAATTTAAAATGCAAGAATTATGATGAGTAATGGGGTTTCTGAGAATTCCCTTTGGCTGAGAGTTTGCTCAGCCTTTTGTTTATATTTGATTTAGTTTACAATGGTAAATTCACACACTGATTGCCATGCAGCAAGTGGGAATCACAGGCCTGGTAATTTAGGATAAGTAGCTTGGTTTTCTCTCCAGCCTTGGGGTCTCCTGCCTCAGCCATGGTTTTCCTCTGCCCAGATGACACTCACATCATGCCCCCCACAGCCTTGTGCCTTTCCCCACCCAAGTCCCACAGGGCAGAGCGAGGCTGCTCCTGTCCAAGTGTACCAGCACCACATCAGCCAGCCAGTTCAGAGCACGCCAGGGTGACCCAGAAGCAGGTGTCTGTCACAGCACCTTGCCTGTGATACCTGTTTTGGCCTTCTCATCACTGAAACACCATGGCCTGGGGACATGGTACAGGCAAACCATCAAGACAGACACCGGTGAAGGACTCTGGCCAGTCACCAGAGGAAAGTTTTTGCTCGTGTGTGAGTCTGGAGTTGGAAGGTGAAGGGTGAGACCATAGAACAGGGCATCCTGATGTGACACTTACTCTGAGTCTGAGGTGTCAGCATGTCCTGTTCCCACGCGGAGGTTCATGGCCATGCCATTGAGCTGGTCTCGAGACTGCTCCCTGTGAACGTTTTTTACTGTTACCCCTGAGTCCGAAGGAGAGCGGACCCCCTCATTTGTCCCTAGGGAAGTAGTCCTGGATGAGACTGTGCTCTGATTGTAATCTGACAGCTTTTCCCGCAAACGATTCTTCATATTCTTATCCACCAGTGGGGGAGGGTAGGTAACTTTATTTTTTAAGATGCCTGTTAAGGAAAAGAGGGAATAATAACATTTTTTAAGTGTATCGGTAATTTCATTTATCAAGCTAAGCATGTGCAAGATGTTACATTTTCTATTTCTTACTAAGACTTTTCGTTTGGCACCTCATTTCATAATCAAAAGATTATACTTCAGCAACTACCTACTAGCTTCCTATGGTGCATCTAGCTACACAGGTTGGAGCCATTTAGAAAGTATTTTCCCTGACAGAGCTACCTTTTAAACTATTTAATGCTTGTTAACCCCCCAGTCTCCCAATCCAACTGTGAGGCTGGGTGGCTGTGCTACCTTTCCTCTGTTCCGGCTGCTGGTTATTCTGGTGGGCCAGAGGTCTGTTCTCCTTCTGCTGCCCTTCGTTCTCCTTGTCCTGTGGTGCTTCATTGCTGTGGTTCACCTGGTTTTCCCTGTGAAGCTCTACGTTGACCTTGGTCTCTACTTTGAGTTTTTGTTTCCTACTGGGGTCCTCGCCATCGCTGGCTGTTACGCACTCTGTGGGCCAATAGGGTTTCACAAGATTGGGAAGGGTATCAACTGCAATGCAAAAAAACACTAGCTCGAAAAACACTTTTGATATGTTCACTCAATCACTCACTGCTGGGCCTCTGTCTATGAAACCAGAGCAATCCTTCAGTTGGTTCTTCCGGGACTGCACTGCCTTCGGGGTGCATTACATCCCAAAAAAATCACCTGGTAGGATGGCAGGGTGTCCAAACCCTTCCCAGAGTGAGGCTGCCAGCTCCATTATGGAGAAGTGTGAGGCAAACCTGCCCTCTCAGCTCTCCAGGGTTAGAGATCCCTCCTTGGGGAGGTTGGTTTCTGAAGGATGAGGGCACCCCAGGCACCCTGTGCTGTATCTGTGGAAAGCCACAGCACACAGCCTGGATGTTTGTCATTCAAAGTTGCCTTTCATTATGACAGGATCAACTACGTTTAGAAATGCCTGCACCCTGCCACACAGAAATTATATTAATGGTGAACTCTAGGTCCAGGACCTCCCCAACACCAATGCCTTTATTGCATGAGGAAAGGCAGGCATTTCCTCCTGCTGCCCTCAAAACAAGTGGCTTCTTTCTCCTCTTTTTCATACGAGATTTTGCTGGATTGGTAATGCCATATCCAAGTGCTTTGGGCACCTGCTTGCAAAGCCCACTCTGCTTTAAGGCATTCAGCATTCTGGGTGATTCAGTACACAGTCATGCCTGTGAACAAGCCTTTGGAAGAGGAAAGGTCTCTAAGCTGGAAACAACAAGGATCTCTACAAGAAGCAAGACACAGAGGTAGAGATGCTGCCTCAGTTGCACGGTAATGCTGCGAATTTATCCCATCTAATCTACTGCTATTTTAGATCACCACTGCCCTCCCCTTGCACTGGGGGTACCTTTGGGTGTGCTGTGGAGTGGGCCATGTTCATTGTTTTTGGAAGTAGATGTGTTCCACTTATTCTCTGTCTCAAGTCCATCTTCCTCGCTGTCTGATGAATGGGAGGAGGCGTAAGAACTGCTGTGTTCATCGAGGGACAGCTCACTGTCAGAGTCTGAATCGTGCTCTGCAAATGTGGATGGGAAAACAAGTGGTGAAAGTGTAAATTGGAGCTGAAATAAAATCTACTGGACAAATGCACAAGGAGAAAGGAAAGGCAGGCATCTGGTTCAGGCCATGACAGGAACGAGCTCCTATATCTGTAAGCGTATACAGGACAACTTCAGAAGGACTGCAGCACAACCACTGGGAAGCACAACCACTAAGCTCAGCTAGTGGGCAGGATCTTTTACACATACAGGACATGCAGAACAGAGTGGGAGCATATTTTTCCCTATTTAACATGCAGAACAGTAACTCTATTGGATCTCAATGAACACAACGCACAGGCAAAACAAGATATCTAGAAATACTAAGAACCTGAAATTCACTTAAAATCTGATACAACGAAACAAAATGGAATGTCAAGACCAAAATGAAAGGAAATCAGACAAGAGGCACTTCTCTTTTTTTGTACAAACCACAGAGCAGTAAAGCAGAGTATTGCTTCAAGGTCTCAAACATTAAAATTTCTTCAACTAAAAATCAAGAGCAACAGTACATAATTTGTGAGAAAGAAAGGGGACTCCATAAGCTGTCAACAGATGTGACAGCATCAGATAAAAATTCAACCATCACAAGCAGCAAATACATGACACTTCTGTTCCATGATTTCCTTGTAAGACAGCCATTGCATAGCTCGTTATGCCAATAACATAATGAGAATGAGAACATCTAATTATTCTTACTATTCTTCCGGTTACAGAAGACTTCAAAAAAACTGATGAGAAGAAGGTGCACAAATGGGTCAAAGCATTTAAAAATTATTCTTACCATTGGATTTGGATGGATTCCTGTGAAAAATGGAAGAATCTGCTTCAGTCTGACCAGCCCTTGCTTGACTTGAGGATCCACTGAGTTTATGAGCAGCCTCATCCCTTTGAGAAGAAAAAGAGAGGACAACCTTCTTGGTCACTTTACCGCTCTTAACAATGAGGCAGACATGCAGACAGCTGCAGAGGATGCCAGCCAGCCTGTGCTTGACTGCACAGTCACTTTATGGTGAGACAGAGGTTACCCTGATATAGCTGTTTTCTGCCACATGAATCACACTCTGGAAAAGCCTAAAGCAAATGAGATAAACTGTGGTCCTTGAGAAACATCTGAATTATAACAGGCAAGCAGCACAGCCCATATAGGTAACATCACTCTTAGGTTAACCACTGCACTGTTGGAACCCTGTCCTGAAGACTTGCAACAGAAAATGCATCAAAGGGAATGACAGTCACACGAAACAGAACTGTTAAGACATAAAACAAGTAGCATTTGAACCAGAGTTCTGGTTCCCCCAAGAGCAATAAAAAAGAGAAAGGCAAGCACCTGAAAGCCATGCACCTGCCACCAGATTACCTGAGAATATAAGCAAGGTAGCTATTGTGGCTCTTGGCTGACCTGACGGTGCTTTCTAGGGAGACAGTGGATTCCCCCATAGTTGTGCGATACATGTTTGGCTCTTCTATATACGTGTTGTTGCAGTTCAGAGATCGCTGAAAGGGAAAAAAAAAGACATAAAGCAATAGTGAATGATCCTTGCAGAAGCTCATGTTACCCACAAATGTATTAAGTTTCAAAGAATCAAATGGGTTTTGCTATGAGAAAATAATGCCAGAGAATATAATTATTTTCTCTCAAATGTTTAAATTAAAATAATAATCAAAACTTTTGAGAGAAGCCATCAGTGATCTTTGTACAAGTCACTGAAAGCAATCATTCAGTTCACTTAATTACAGACAAACTGCCTATATGTTTATTTTAGGTAACTTCTACCAGCAAGAGGAAGTTTTTCTCCCAATGCTTTTTTTCTTACAGTTAACAATGTAGCTCTTGTTGCAGTGGAATCATCTGGAAGAGGTTTCTTTCCAGCTAAAGTGTTCTTCAAGTGCTTTCTCACTTCTTTGTTAAATACACAGTGGAAGAAGAAAATGAAGAGCCCCTGGATAATTTTAGAGAGAAAAAATGCAAATGCTTCATTACTACCACGTTGCAAATATGGACATTAGAGAGCACCCATTTTGAAAAACCCCTGAATTCTAGTTTGTAGTACATGACGGTGTATTTCAAAAGCAATAACTATTTTCTTTCTTGACTGAAATGGCATTGACTGATCTCCTAGCACGTCTTCACAATTTGATTCCAAGTTCAAATGTGCATTAAAGGCCTGGGAAAATATACAAAATATGCATTTCTCCAGAATTTGCAGAGCACATCTTGATTTGGGAAGAAATCCAAAGAGAACCTCAATGTCCCGCTAAAAGATATTGCACAGATTTCAGTATTTGGCATTTTGGAGCTTTTTCACAGATGATGAGAAAAAATCAATAGCAGCACATGAAAAATATCATAGCCTTTAGTGAAAGCCTCTGGAAATAGGCAACTTTTGTGAAAGGAGCCCTTAATGTATCTAAGCGAATTTTAGAAAGCCTTGTGAGATGTGAAAAGGTACTGGGTGCAGAGAGGTCCCAAATTTTGTTGCCTAAGTTCCTTGGTTAAGCAATACCTCTGGTGGGAAAATCAGTAAAGTCCCCAGGGCTGGGCAGCTGTTGGCTGCCAGGAACACGCATTAACAGCTTTTTCTGGGGGCAGGGCACACACACGTGTGTGCCTTCAGGTGTACTTGGTCTGAGGGAATTAATGCAGCTGCCAAATTGTTATCAACTTTGGTTGGACATACAGTATAGGAAAGTCAATATTCATGAAGTTGCAGCTGTACCAACATCATAAGAAGCCTGAATTTCATGATTTCAGCCAAAGCAATTGAATTAGAGTAACTTTAAACTTCAAGCTCACTTTCTTAACATTCAATCAAATGTGATCTTGGCTGGCACTAGCACTTTGGGATTATTCATTAATAAATTTCACATAAATGTCTCTTTAAAAATACAAGTTCAAAGAAGGCAGTGATGTGAAATGTCACATACCACTGTGCCTCCCTGGGCAAGTTTGGAGAATTCTGGCTGCTGACCTTTGTCCCTCTCATCAGGTTGATGTTTAATTTAATTTTATTTTAGATTTGTGGAAGCCTGGTTTTCCAGCCTGAGTAGGTGCATTTATTTCAGAGCACACTAGCTGCAGTGGCAAAATCACCTTGCTCCAGGCTGACTTATCTGCTGTGCTGCCAGGACACTGACTGCCCTATCCAAAGGAAACCCATCAGACTTTGTTTTCTCTGTGGCTGCAAGCTGTGGCTGTTGTGCTGCAGCTGAGTGTCCTGCAGTAGCTGTTTCAGTACTGCAGGCACCTGCTAGGGCAGTTACTGTCATCCTTGGTCACATTCAAATTGTGACCACATGAAGCTCTGTGACTACTTCCATGCCAGGTCTCCTACAAATAACAATTTTCTGCGTCTTTAATCAACATTTGTGTAAACTGGGACAGGCAATCCAGGAAAACCCCAATACAACATACATTGTATTTGAAAATCCTTATTTGTCTCATTTCTTTAAGCAATAACTTTCTTTGTGAAAGCTTTGAACTTGGAGCCATTGACTCTGGGTGAAATAGAGCAGTCTCTCATTTGCAATAGCAACAGAATGAGCACACAGAACACAGTAACAAAGACTTTGTCTCTAGAAAGACAGAGGTATAACTGCCTACTGTCACAAGTTACTATGGTAGTGCACTTACCTTTAGAATGACTAAAAGTGAGAGACATAATTACTCAAAATTACAGTTCTAGTGAACAAAACCCTCTCCTTGAGAAGAGAAAGCAAAAATTGTCCCTGAAATTCTCTGTTTTTCTTAAGTTAGCCCATGTTGAGCAGGTTTTTGGAGGTCTGCATGTGGCAGTGTGCTCACCAAGGTCTACCACAGACAAGATGCTACCCAGCTTACCTGCAGGCAGCTGAAAATGGCAAAGAGATAGTGAAATGTCATGACGTCGCTGTTGACTGCCATGAGCCCCAGCAGCCATGTGGCACTGATAAGCAGCAGGAGCAGGAACGCTGTTCGCAACACAGAGCTGTAAAGCAAACACAGATGGACATTTGTAGTGTGATGGGATGCAAGAGAACAGCCCAGCTTCTCCCCATGGATGGTGTTATGTGCCCAACAACTTGGCAACTGGAAAAGCCATTTGGGAAAATGAGGGCAGCGTTCACAAACTCCCAATTTACAACCCTCTCAGAGCAATATCCCACAGCTTAGCATGTTCACATTAAAAAAGTGATTTATTTCCAAGTTCATTTCCAAGACTTCTGTCAAACAAATCTGTTTTACAAGCCCAGGCTATTCAGCCTTGATGACTCCGAGGAACACATCTGAGCAGTAAATGGCCATGTCCATCTCATTTCAGTTTGTCAACTTAATTCTCACATGCCTTCCCAATGTTGCTACCCAAAGTTTTGGATTGAGGGCACTCAGGGAATATTTTGTTTGCTTAAAGATACAATTTCCACAGACACTTTCAAAAGACAGAAACAAATCTAGTAGCAAAAGTCTTGTTTTGAGTACAATTCCTGCCATTAGGTAGCAATTATACTCCTTGTTTTAGGGAGATTTAGACCTCATCCTCAACACCCAGACATTATTGGGGTCAGGGTTCAGAATGCGCAAAGCCAACAGCTTTGCATGGAACCTAGGGCTGGAAAGGGCATGCCAAGGGGAGCATGGCACCGCATCAACATTGCTCCTTCCACACTTTTATTAACTGGGCCACCCATGTTGCCAGGGAGCTCACCCTCAGATTCTAGTTTTCATTAAGCTTAGTGTTAGTATTAGGGTTGAGGTTCAGAGAACCACAAAGTCTAGCTCCAGGGCCACCATGGGTGGAGAAGCCATGCCAATGTGTACAAAGCACCCTACATACAGCCAGAGCTGAAAAAAATAATGAAAAGCAGCCATTTGAAATTTCATACAGCTACCTCGCTAGAAAAAAAAACCTACGGGCCTGTACTGCCACTAGCTAATCACATTTGAGTTCACAGGTAAATTCTGAGCTTTGGGCAAAACAGATGTTAATGAGAACAGGCTCCCACAACAGCTCAGGAAGATGGCAGGTTGCAACTTGTGATGCTGCTCATCCCACTGAGCATGGGATGCAGGGAGGCAGGCCTTCAGCATGGGAATGTTGGTGGGCTCTGCCATGACACAGCTGGTAACCCAGATACTTGAGAGAGGAGACCTTTGTGGGCCATGGACAAGCACAGAGAGACCCAGAATTACATCCACCTGGGCATGCCATGGGCAGAGGTGAAGTGACAGTTGAGACTGTAATAAAGATCTGGAAGGACTGAAGTGATACCACCTGGAGGACAGGTCTTTCCCTACTCCCTTCTGCTTACGCTTGGTGGTGCAGAGCACCTTGGTGGAATTTTTACATGATCTCTAAGGGAGCCCCAGGAGTGAGTGGGGTGAAGCTGCTCCAATTGCCTCTACCAATACTCTCCTCAAAAACACCATTTTTATTTCCTGCTCCAAAACTTGACTTTAGGCAATTATGTCTTTGACTGTTTCTAGTCAGAACTTCTAGAGGTTTTTGAACTCAAACTTACATGACTCCTGTTTTTTCAAATGAACGTTGCCTTCGTCTGCATGATGTTCTCATTGCTAGTATAAAGATGACAGTGTTTATCTGAAAGGGAAATTGAAATAACAACATGGATTCTTTCTGTATATTTGTTACAGCTCAACTTTCAATAACAATGCAAATTTTATCCTAAAATGGCTTGTGGCACCAAGAATATTTTTGTTCAACTTATAGATCTCTAAATTCCAAGCTTCACTTTGTTTCAAAGCAACATAGTCAAGGACACCCTGGCACTTGATCTGGATGAAACTCAGTAAGACAACCATATGCAAAGATGCTTGAGGGAAAGATAAAAACTCAAGAATGGCTGTCCTTGTCCAAACCAGTGTCTATCTCAGCCCAGAACCTTGTCTCAGTTGGATCAAATCAGAATTTAGGAATATTTTCTAGCAGAGCATACAGTAATAATTGCTCTGAATTAAACTCCAGTCTCCATTGATTTCCATGTCAGCTGGGATGTACTAGGTTGGTGGTGCATTTGTACTTAATCACTTGGAGTAAATACTAACACTGAGAATTTGCCTCATCATTCACTTTTGAAAACCGTGTAGAGTTTTGCCACTGCCATTGTTCTGTTTCTAGGAATTTCTAACTTAAAATGCTGTGGAGAAATGAGGCAGCTTGTCCTGTTTCTGCTAGATCTGCTGCCTCCTGCTACTGCTTGTGTTGGAAAAGACCTTGAATAGTTCAGTCCATAGCCATTTTCTCAAACAAACTATTATAGGCTCCTCCTTCCCCCCTTCTCTGCAGCTTTCGTTTCTCTAGTCTTAAGACTCCTAGTCCACCTGTTGGTCGTCCAGTGGGGGCTGTCCCATGTCTCTGATGACTTGTGACCATAACCTACACTGTTTCCAGGTCTACTTTTTGAGTTGAAGAGACCAGAACTTGTATTTGGCATTCAAGATAAGAATCCAACCATGAATATTTATCTTCCGGTGTTACTTTCAGGGAGGAGCTGCATGAGAAAAGTTAAACAGCAGCCCATTCTTTTAAATTCCTGAAAGTGGAAATATTTAATATTCCTTTAGGATTTCTGGATGAAGTGACTTGTTATGGCTCATTTTGTTAATTTGTTTACTAATCTCGCAGATCAACCCTTCAAAAATGAAACAAAGCAAATGAGAAATAGGTTTCTGGCCATAAAGCCATTAGTCCACAAGCAATCTTTGTACAGGCAAGCAGCCCTCTGATTTCCAGGAGCTTAGCTCATGTCTTATCTATTTAAGCAAAAGATGCAAGCTCAAGTACCTTTGCTTCAAATGTAAGAACATGGTTCCCTTGCATGACTACTGTTTAACAAAACTTATGAGAAAAGGCAGCACTAAAGAAGATACAGTTCTGGATGCCAACTCCCCCTACTTACAACAACAACCATTACAATGGGCCCAGCGAAACTCCAGATCAGTGTGTCATGAACAGACAGCCAGCAGAAATCAGGATTCCCATAGCCTTGTGGATCCAGACCAACTGCAAGCCCTGTGTCACAAAATGGAGAAAAAGTAAATCAGAAAGGTGCTGCCTATAACTAAATATAATTTCAAATAAAAAAAAAATTATCATGGCAAAATTTATTCAACAGGAAATTCTGTGAAGTCAAAAATAGAAATAAAACTTTTGTAAATCAAAATCTTGTTCCTGGTCACTTTATATGAAACAATAGTCTGAGTTTTGCCAACTAGAACAAAGTTCAGCTACATAAAAACGACAACAAATGCATGTCCCAAATTAATTCTGTTTCAGCAGTTTTATAGTCATTCTCACACAGTGTGAGCCTTGAGGGTGAATGACATGTTGAGGAATTTCAATAAGCCTGTGCAGCAGAATGACATGAATCATAACAGAGGGGATGTCTATCCTATGAAAAAAGAAAGTGCATTCTTAACTTGCTGTCACTAAAATAACATGAGAGACAAAGGAACCTGGGAACTTATGGGAGTTAACTGCTTGAGCTCAGGTGCGATTCATTTTGAACTGCCATCCCAGGTACCTTACCTCGCTTTTGGCACTGTCTGGAATGGAGTTAATGCCCCAAGGCAATTGAGTTAAAACCACACCTTTTATCATTTTATTTTTCAAAACCTGGCCAGTTCCAAGGGGGTCTCTGAGCCAAACATTCACCCACTGATTTACAGTGCTGTCTGACTTGGTGACCTATACCTCGCCCATATGGTGACAGACTGGGATTTGCTTTTGACCTGCAAAATCATACAACCATATGGAAAAGATCTTTCAGATAAGTGTCCCCTGAGACTTCTTTTCTCTGGGCTAAATGCCCCCAGCTCTCTTAGCTGCTTCACATCTGACTTGTATTCCAGACCCTTCACCAGCTCCTTTTGGACTCGCTCCAGCACCTCAATCTTCCCAGTCTTCCCTGTAGTGAGGACCCCAAAACTGAACTGATTCACAGTGAGGCTTCACCAGTGCTGAGTACAGGGGGATGATGACAACATCCTTCTAGTCCTCCTGAGCTGCCTGCTTTTTCCTCCATTTTTCCCTTGTTTCTTCCAAAACTCCCTCTTCACCCAGGCTGGTCTTCCCCATTGGTTTGTCTCACACATGGGGATGGCCTGCTCCCATGCCTTTAGCACTTCCTGCTTGAGGAATGGTCAGCCTTCCTGGACTCCTTTGCCCCTCATGACTGCCTCCCAAGAGACTGTGAGTTAGGCTTCTAAACAGGCCAAAGTCAGCCCTGTGAAGTCCAGGGTGGAAGTTCTGCCGAATCTCCACTTTACTTCTAAGAGAATTGAAAACTATAATTTTGTACTACGGTGTCCAAGACAGTCTCCAGCCATCACATCATCCACCAGACCTTCTCTGTTTGCAATGAACAGGTCCAGTGGGGTATCTTCCTTTGCTGGCTCACTCATCAGATGCATCTCTTCCACACACTCCAGGAACCTCCTGGACTCTCTTCTGCTGCATTGTATTCTCAGCAGCCACCTGTTAAGTTGAAGTCCTTCACAAGAACAAGGACTAGCGATGGTAAGACTTCTCCCAACTGCCTGTAAAATATTTCCTCTGCCTTCTCATCCTGGTTGGTCTAAAATAGACTCTCACCATGGTACCTGTCTTCTTGTCCTTCCTGATGATTCTTACCCATAAACACTCAACTCTTTTATCATCAACATTAAGCTCTAGACAGTCAAAACACCTCCTAACATAGGTAACCATTCCTATGGTTTCTAACACAGACACACCTGCATCTTTGCTGCCACATCTCCAACCCCTGCCTCCACTGCGACGGCAGACAGAAGGACTCACTAGCACACTATCCCACAAGCACTGCTATTTTGCCCTCATGCCTCTAGTGAGCTTAGTTTCATCCCTTTCCCCCTGCAAACCTGGTTTAAAGCTCTTTTACTGAGCCCTGCTAATTCCTGTGCAAAGATCCTTTCCCCACTTTGAGACAGGTGTACCCTGTCTGCACAATCTTCCTTCTCCAGGACACAGAAACTGATCCCTGTGAGGTGTGGCCAGTGACATATGGCAGGTGGCTGCAGCATGCTGTCTGGGCATGGGGACACCTCTGCGGCGAGCGTATGTCCCGTCTCAAGAGGCGGCCAAGGCTGACGGCAGTGCTGCTCTCTGCAAGGAGGGCTCATGTGCGTCAAGAGTCATCTTTTTTTGAATTTAAGCCTGCATGCTTTGATGAAGGGACACTGAGAAGGGGAAGGGTAGCTGCATTTCACACTTGCTGCTTAAAACTGGCCCACAGCCAATATTCACATCTGGTACAGGTCTACGGTCTATGAAAACTAAACTGGCTATTTGGCAAAGCAGTGGATATTGGATCTGTTTTCACTGAAATGTGGAATGAGATAGGACTAGTCTCCCTTCCTGCTCCCATTGGCCCTTCCACCACTCCCTTCAGCAGCTGCCATCCAGAAAGAATTAGCCACAAATGATTAAGGGACCATAAAGTATTTTACAAAGATGTAATTCTATGGATACAGTCTGTTTCCCAGGACTGGATTTCCCAATTAATGGGACTCTGGCCTATGAGTAATTGGCAGACAGCAACATTTTTTCACTCTCAAAATCCTCCCCTAAAGTTCTTCATTAAACAAATGGGGCAAATTGCAGCCTTCAGGTACATGGTTCAAATATTACTTCAGTCAACAACATGTGAAATAACACTTTACTCAAAGGCAGAATGAAGCCAAGGCAATGTAATACCGAGAAATATTTTGGCACATCAATTAAATGCTGCAGCCTGGCTGCCCTAAACAGACTGAGTGTGCAGGCTAAGTGATACCTTGCTGATGTTTGCAGGAACAGGGGCTGATCCTATGGCCAAGAGTCCTGTGGGGACCAGTGCCCGTCCCCAGCACACACACAGGAGTGTGCCAAGGGCTGCAGGAGGGGCATGGTTTGACCCTTCTGAGCTCCTGAGGGCTCAGCAGACACGTGTGACTCAGGCAGCTGTGGGACAGCCTCAACTCTCTCCTGATCCATTGCTTTGCTTAGCATTTGAAAAGTGCCAGTTTCTGGGGGATATTAATTTTAGGGCTGCGTAAGAACCTGTTTTAACACAAGTGCTGCAGTCTCCACGGCAAAGCAGTTACTGCACACATATGTCGAGCAGTTAGTGTGCTGCCACAGAGACAGGCAGAACTGGGGGGCCTTGCTGAGTGCCAAATCCAGCCCTTTGCTCCTGTGGCAAGGAAGTCATAAAATCCCTCTCCAAGGTGGATCAAACTACATTTTAAATGAGCAAGCTTAAAGCAAATTTAAAATGTTCCACTATCACTCCCAATGGAGGACTATTCCAGATCCACACTCTTTTGAAGGCTGTAAGTCTTCTTCCAACTTCTATTCTTATTCATGGCAATTTGCATTTCTATGCTATGATTAAATGTGGCTCTTCCAAGTTGGAGTGCTCCTTGGTAAGCATTTTACTAAGTTTTATCCCCCTCAAAAGGCCAAAGTTCCTTTCTTCAAGGAGCTTGGCCCCATCACAGATATCTTAGGACCACTATGTCCCAGCTTGGAATGAATATTAGTTTGAGCACAGAAGTAGAAAAAAAGAATATTAAAAAAGGCACTGCTATGTAGTTTGTTTGTTTTGTTGGGTTTTTTTCCCTCTCAGGATAGCCATGATGAAGATGAAATGGTATTTTATCTTTAAAATAAAAAAGTCCTCTGTATGTCCCAAGACTAAAATTTTTTCCCCTATCTAGACTATACCACTACAATCCTTCTCTCATAAAGCAATTTAAATAATTTTCAGGACTCATGTTATGAAGTTGGAACCTTTTTACTGTTTAGAAATTAAAATTTATAAAGAAGCTTATTTAAAATATGTACAGTAACAAGTTATCTAGCGGCAATAAATCCTACATTGTGCTATTTATGATGAAACTATATTCTCTTCAGATGATTTATAAGCCTGGAAGAGCAAACTAAAGGCATAGTTTTTTATCCTTCATTTCACAAAATCCCCTGACTTTCTCAGTAATAGAGATCTGACTTTTCATTTAAACAGAACTGAAAATTCAGTAGATTCAGAGTTTAAATTGCAAGACACAACCTGGAAAGTTTTAAAAGTGCAAAATAGTTCCATATTGCAGACAGCAATATCTAAGTAGAAAAATCTAAAAATTGTATGCTTGTGATATTTAAATTGCCTAATACTGCTGTTGAGAAGGTCTGAATTAATTCAGATTTCAGGAGAGAAAGTAGACCTGAAGCAGAAACTCCTCCTGATAAAATTCTTCTAAAGATGAGTTCTGATATGTAATTGTTTTTTGTTGTTTAATGATACTTCTTTTCTGTGAGAAATGATGTTGCCAAATACATGATTGCACTTCAGTGTTCTTGAAAATACTGAAGTAGTCTTGAATGTACTGGTAAAAGTTGCATAGGTCTGAAATGCTTCAGAAGTTCAAGGGCAATTTCTATTTTAAATGTCTGGGGTACATATGAAATGGCAGAGCCCTCTGGGCTGTGCTTTCTACTATAAACTGGTAGAAGTAGAAATTATTTAGGCTCAAAATGGTATGGAAAAACTTACCAGCTCCCTTAAGAGAGAATTAACCTGAACCAGCCTATGCTGTGATTTGGTATTACACTTTCTTAAAACACACAGAAAAAAAGAACAAGTACGTATTTTTAAATCTAACTCGTTCCATAATATTTTTGCAAGTGTTCATGAATGATAGCTATTTGTTTGACCTCAGAGACATCTAAACCTCTTCCATTGCTGACAGTATGATATTATCTTTAAAAATAAAAACTAATTGGAAAAAAGTTAACTGCCTGCCTATGATCTGATTTCCCATATGGCAACAGATACATGCTGAAACAGCTGAACCAAAAAACCCCACTCCAACCGTTCCATGAAGCACAGTTCCTGAGGAGCTGTCTGCCTGAATTAACACAGTGCTGTGTGCTTAGGGTAACACTGGAAATGTCTGTGGCAAAAATAGGCACGGTGAGGATGGAGATGGATGTACTCCTGTAGATCACTCTGGATTGGCTTAAAAGATTACTGCCTCCAGTTTTTCATTACTTTTCCTCAGCTGGAAGTTATAGCCTTTGTGTCTGAAATTAAGTAAAAGGCAGCTTGAGTACTCCCAGCTTGGTTTTATGCCAAATAAAACATAGTCACTGCAATTTCCTTCAGGAAGCATTTACTGCTGGTTGAGAGTAGGCAGTGGGAATGTCCAGTGAAGGGCAGTAACATTCTGTGGGCAGGTAGCACTGCTTCTAAAGCCACCGTAGTTACCTAAGAGACTGTGTGTCCATATCTGGAGGTACAAGCACAGGAAAGGAAAATTTCTGAAAGCTATTGGTGAAATTGTTAAAATAAAAATACTGTTATTCCCAAGCAATGTTATCAGGTCCTGGTTTTATCTGTGCAATTCTGTTTTGGTTACTGGATAATCATCAGTATCACTTCAGCTGGGGCAACAGACATTTGGTACACAGATCTGCCAAATTCAGACTGACTTCCGCTAGATGTGGCTTTGTGCTGCCGTGGTACAGGAAAACACCCATAGCTGTCTGGGATGAGGTAACTTCCCCGAACCTGGCCAGTGAAGATGGCAGGGAAACGAAACTTTTTTGGGGTGGCCGAGGGTACCTGTTATGATGGCAGGAATGCCCCAGCCAACAACATAGTAGAACCTCATGTGCCCGAAGTTGATGTTCCTCACTTCGGTCAGCATCCGGTAGATGTGGAGCTGCTCCACAAACATCCAGGCGAAGGTGCTCATGTAGAAATAATGCAGGAGGATGGCAATCACAGTACACACAAACTGCAGAGGGGAAAGGACAGGGAAATTAGAGTTGCTCTTCTGAATCACAACCTGGTGAGTCATCGGTTCCGCCCCATGTAGCTAATGGCAAGTGTAATAAAAAGATTTTGGCAGAACAAATATACTGCCTTAATGAAATTTTTCAGAGTTTAAGAAGACCTGCTCATATAGTGAAAGATTTTGCTTTTTTAAAGTAAAGTGGATCACTAAGCTCTGTCAGGCTGAGAGCAGCAAAAATTAAGGACCTGCTGAAACCAGAGACCAGATCCACAGTGTGACTAAAGTAACAGCTACAATGGGCAAACAGGTAGCTGAAGTCATCTTTGTGATCAAACAGCCACCTAAAAACCTATGACTTTCAGATACTTGCATTTCTGTAATATATAACCAATTTTCTCTCCCAATTTAACAGTTTGATGAGTGAAAACAAGAATGACCACAAGCGTCCAACACCTGAATTGTAAACTTGCAATTAACCTTCTCCTTTCAGAAGCCAAACAAAGGATTTTGCCATGGATCTGTTGATAAGCTTGAATTAAGAGAACTTTACGCAACCATTCAGTTTTTGTTCAAAAATGTTTTACATTGTGTTTTGTAACCTTTTGTTCCCATGCAGCACAGACCCTGCTCTGAGATGCTGGCATGACTTTTTAGTGGTTTTTCATAGTGTAATGCTCAGAAATGTACATTTCCCTGTTTAATGTACATTTAACCTCTTTGCTGAGCAAAAGAATCATACAAAGACTGCCAGCTTTCTGGATTCGCTTACTACATCAGCATTATTACAACATCAAGTGTTATTGAGAATGTGTCTCACTAAATAAACCATTTTTCTTCCCTCTAAGTAAGTAGTGCTTTTCTTCTTCCTATTCTCCCATGCTTATGAGTAGAATGCTGCCCTGAACATTACCTTTTTCAGGTAAGAAAAAAGAAAGAAAATAAATCACTTTCTATCAGTAGTCCAGGGAAAGATTAAAACCTCACCCAGAAATGTGACTGTTAATTTACAGAAACCCATAAAAGCCAGGCTGGGTGCCAAGCAGCACAGCATTATTTGTGCTCCAGCATTCTTTACCTCTTTATGTTCATCAGTGCATGACTCGTTAGACAACTCTCATTCCATACAGACAGATGAATAATTGTCTCAAGCAGACATGGCTTACAGCCCTCCTACCTTCTCAAATTGACTGGGTAGGCTGTAAGGAGCAGCTTTCTGCTGTATGAAATACATTCTGTAAATTAAAGACTTTCATAAATGGTTTAAAGGTTCGGGCTGTTTCATTGAGTCCTGGTAACGCTACAGGACACAATCACACCATGAGCCCCAAAGCACGAAAATGAGAAGGAGCAAAAGTGAACAATCTCACCAAGTACAACCATTAAGATTTGTAGTATTGATGTAATGAACTGTTTTACTACCTTATAAACCTCTCCTTGGTGCTTCATGATACTAAGAATCTAGAAATGAGGAGCCATTATTTACTGCATAATTTTTGGTAAAATTCGGTAGGGATGTGAACATGGCTCCCAACTCCTCAGTAGATATGCTGGAGAACTGGAAGAGTTCCCTACCCCTTGGTAGGGAAATACAGTGAAAAATGAGTGGTGTGCTCAGCAAGGCATGGGAAAGGTCAAGTTACACAGAGTGCTGTGTATCAGTTGGCAAGGTGAGCTCCTTTCAGCAAAGTTATTTTAGTAGGCAAATATTTATATAACGAAACAAAGACAACACAAGTTCACACATGACATGAGACCATATCCCAGAGGGCAGGTCACTGCAGAAGATCTCACCACAGCATCAGGTAGAGAACCTGAGTTCCTGGTAAAGGGGAATATTGGCATATGGGATTGGAAGTGATTCAACCAGCTAGAAAGTTTTATCCATTTTGGCATTCACAATTTTTCAAAAGGTAAAGTGGGAGAAGAAGCCCAGAAAAAACCCAACAGACTAACCTGAACCTTAGAAATTGAGTAATTTCAGCGGCTTAGTTTTATACAATTTTCCAAAATAAATACTATTAAACAGAGGTTTCCTGGCAAGACAATTTTTATAAGAGAGGTCTCTCAAATTTACTAGGAAAAATTCTTGTCAGCACTCAGTTACTGGAAGCTGAAATCAGTCAAGGTCAGATACTTTTAAAAATGGATGTTATAGCTCAAGTGGATATTAGAAGCCAGAGTGACAGTGTAGTTATACAGTAAATGAGGCTATGTGTTTAGGCACCACAGTGTCACTATCATGATGGTGATGCTATTCATTGAACATAGGCATATTCTCCCATTTCTGCTGCTTAGACAATGTGAAATCAGCATGATTTTTTTTGGTTGTTTTGATTTCAACACTGTACTTCCCTCTCAAAAAATAGATCAAAACATGTACAGTAATGGATTTCTAGAAGATAAACTTTCTTCACAGTGTTCATATAATCCCTAAAGGAACATTTTGAATATTTTTCCTATTTATTAAGGGCATACTTTTTATTGCATGTCATCCCCCATCTGTGTCCAGCCCATTTGGCACAAGTGCCTGTGCTGGAGCCCTTGTCTGTCTCTTACCTTTCCTATTGCCTGCCATTGCTATTAAGGACATCAGCCACACATGAATACACTAAAAATATGGTTTTTCAAGTAAGTGTTGAAGGCAAAAAGAAGGCAAAACGAGGAGAAAGCGAGACAGATGGGAGAAGGTAAAAGCTGCGACATGAACCCGCTGATTTAAAGCTTGAGAACATCCCTAGCAATGAACACAGAGTAAGTCTTACCGGGTTTTCAGTCTGGTTGATTCCAATAAGAAACACAAGCTCAGAAAAGAACAGGGCAGCCACCAGGTTTTTGTGGATGCTGTGCAAGTTGGAACGCAGTGTACGGATCAGGACCAGCAAAATGAAGGTGATCAGCAAAGCCGCCAGTGAGATGGATATGGTTGTGTAAGTGACGATCTTCAGGGGAAGCACCTCCCCGTTCTGTAGAAAGACAGATTGACAGGAACTCTTGGGGTTTTCCCTTCCTTTTCCTCCAATCAAATTTGCTACTCAGAATGCCAATGTTTTCATTATTACTACATACAGATTTACTCAGGGACCAACAGGGGCAAGTGACGCCACCTCTTTAGCTGCTAAACACATTGAGTGTGTATGGGCAGCACCCAGAGGATGCACTAACCAGGTAAGAAGCTCCTTTCAGCAAACCCAGTGCCAGGCGCTGTCAGGCATGGGCAACACACTCCTGACACTGGGATTGATCTGCTGACAATGCCCTGCATCACACACAAAGCTCAAGCTGAGTCAAAGCCCTTGAAAACCAAAGTCTCCAAAAATCATAAACCTGACATCACCCACCTCTCGTTTAGAGATGTCCATCAGGACAGCAAAGCTGGTTATATGGTTGCATTGGCAAGCAATATGGCTCTGGTTTCTGGAAAACAGCTCACATCCTCTGGAGGACCAGGCACCTGTCCCACCAATCCTGTGGAGAAAAAAAGCATTTCTGAGCACCATCCTCTGATGTCCCCTTGTCTTCCACTGCCCTCTGTGGCAGCTTGTGCTGCACAACCAGAGAGGACTGCAGATACCAGGACAGAATTATTTATAGCTGTCACCTGCCTGAAAGAGTATAATCAAATAAAAAAGGTCTTCAGTTGAAGTAGTTTCTGATAAGACAGCTGGCTTTGATGTCCAGATTTTCTGGGTTTATAACAATGTGTCTTGAGTTAAAATTTTTAAAATTTGCTTTTGGGTCAGTGACCACACAACCAATATAGGAAAGAGATTGCACTGAACAAAATGTTTGTGACCAAGGTAAATAATACCAGAACCACACAAGGACACATGTTCTTGAGTCATGTAAAATATGTTTCAGCAATAATATGATATCATTATAGACTTCCTCTGGAAAGTACAAAATAAAAGGTTAAAACCTTCTTTAATAAATAATATTTCATATCACGAGATCTCTGATATTAACAATGGGGAGGACATCCTGCCTAAAAATTCTTCCCTGTGCAGTGATGGTTAACTACAGTGACTTCAGAAATTACTTTGTATCAATATTAATTATTCTATTCTGAAGTTAATGAGTAATAAAAAGTCTTCCAGTTACTGAGAGATTTTTCAATTAGATATGACATGATATCTCTTTTTCATTCAGCAATAAAATAATTGTTAAATTTTAGTATCACTTTCTCTCAAAAAGTACTCTCTTTCTAAAAGCTTTTTCATTACATGCCACCTAAGAGCTGCTTTTCAATTGTGGCTGTAGGAAGACGTAACACAGATAACAATGCCACTGGAGTTGCCAGCGAATAGCTAACAGATGAATCACTTTAGAGCTAATGAGTTATTCAAGCTCATACAATGTTTAAAAATTTATGGAAAAGGACTTGCAATTCCCTCACAATCAGCAGATTGACAGAGTGCATACAAGAAAAAAGACTACTTCAAATGTGGGCAAATGGAAGAGTTTATTACTGTGAACATAAGAGATTTCTGTTGCATCTTCGATCCTTTAAATTATATAATCTCCTGAAGCCTTTAACTAGGAGGCAGACATTCCCTAGGTTAGTTTGCAGTTTTATTTCCAGCACAGGATATTGCCTTTTAATGGATTTTTCCATAGGTTTACTAGGGTTTTTGGGTTGTTAGGAAACAAGTAATGGCTGTTCCCTTTCCCTTGGGCAGACCATGCCATCCTCTCACTGTGTACCTGGGTTTGTAGCTGGAAATTAAAATATATATGTAATAGTTACAATATAGTAAAAGCATAATGTGAATGTGGCTACCTCTCAAAACATTTTGTTTTGTTTTATGCACAATCTTGAAATATCTCCAACAGGACTGTGTCCACAGCGCCATAAACCCAATGAAACATCAGCATATACAGTTCCAGCTCATGTAATTTTTCTCATTTTCAAGAAAAAGATGCCTTTATCTCGAACTTTACTGAATACAAAAGACCTAAATGAACCATTTTCAGAACATTTAGTCTTTCTCCTAACACTTCCCTCCTAGAGAGTCAAATATTCTCTCCTTATATTCTTCTTCTATATGACAATTGCTTTCCATAAACTGAAAAGGTATAATGTCCCAAATAAGGTATTTCCTATCCCTCCAATTTTTCACTAAAACAAATGAAAGCAAATCCACAGTAGTTGATGAAATGAAAGCTAAGTTTCTTATCAGTGTAACTGTCTTTGCATTGACATTTAATTCAAAAATTCATAATCTTTACTCCCAATTTTATCTGCAAAACGTTAGCGCTCATTTCTATCAAAATGAAGATTTGGTTTTGTAATTTTTTGCACTGGCCCTGGCTGAGACACCAAGGGTATCTACTCTGTCCATAGTCACTGGAGTGTAACAGGAGAAGATTCAGCTCATGGAAGAGCTGAATCATCTCCTGAAAAGCCTGATTTAATGACCTCAGACAAGCCATGAATTCAGACACTGGAGTGGGATCATGCCTGTCCAGACATACATCCGTGGGCAAAAAGCACAGACAAAACCAAGGAAATGGTGAGATTTATTATTTCTGGGTGAAAATGAACCCTGCAGAAAGACATGATAGCACTGTGTTTCTTAGAAACCGCATGGCTAATCCTTTGTTTGAGGAGTTATGATAATTATTTTCATTTTTCGCAGGTTGGTGGGAAATCACTACACAGCTCTATTCCACCAAAAATCAGTTGTCATTGGAACAGACAGACAAAGACAGGGTTTCCTCCAGAATTATCTTCCTGAGCAGGACTTTTCTGCTACTCAGACATCTGTCACTCACAGCCCTAAAGCAAGCAGGAGACATACGTGATGGAGTGATTCCAGAAGACACAGACAGGCTTCGTTCTCTCCTCTGTTTCCAGCATGGCATATTCCACTATGATGGGCTTTTCCACCAGGTTGGGAGGAAACTTCCCATCACTGTGAATGGCTGCACTCACTACAGGAGTGTTGATGATAGGGCGATTTGGCAATCTGCACAAGGAGAAAAATTGCACAGTGATCTACACATCAAAATGCAAAGCTACGTTCTGCAAATAGAAGATTTCTAGTTGCTTCTGCTAAGAAAGTGAGGCAGGCATAACACCAGCCTTCCATACAGATATGTTTCCAAAAACTGCTGGCACTTCTGGCATAGTTATTCTCCCAGAATAACCAGAGGAGGACATGAAACAGTACTGCAGTGAGAAGAGCAGCACTGATGACATTTGACTGGTATAAAAGCAGCTCTGTCTCCCTCATGCATTCAGAGAGTAGAAGAAGGTATGTAAACAATTCACAAACAGGTCTGAACTCTACCTCAAGCTCCTTCTGTCAGGATCATAGTTTTCAGGCAGGAGGTGTCCCAGGGATCGGTATATAATGACCATGGCAACAGTATGGTGTGTCTCAATGTCTGGGTGTCGCTTCTTTCTCTTTGCAAAAGCACTCTCAGGGCTGATCACATCGCTGTTCAACTTAGAGAGTATTTTCTGATTTGAAGGTTTCATTGTAGGCACTGCTATGGAATGAACACAGATATTAAATTCTTTGCACACAGCTTCAGAGCTACCATTTAAACTGGTAATTTTGTTTTGCCAAGATACAATAATATTGGAGTTGTTACAACTCCAGGCTTGGAGCACTCTGCATGATCCTAATGTTATATTCAATATTTTTAATAAAATTTCAGCACAATTCATAGTTCTATGTAGCTGATAATCAAATAACCATTGAAGAGTGAAAAGCCATTTAGTCTAGCTATAAAATAAGCAATTTCTAAGCTAAAAGGTCCATAAGTATGTAAGTATCCCATGCATAATTTAAGGAGAACATTAAAACATTATACATGCTGTTAAATTGCATGTACCTTTATATATGGCAAAACTAGTATTATACCAACTACTCAAATAAGATTTCTCCCTGCTACATCTGTCATTTAATAAACTTTCAGTTTTGGAAGATTCTCTTAAAATTCCCATTCCCTTTTTTCTTATAGAAAAGATACAAATCATAGAAGCAGATACTCTGTTTCTTAGCAAAAAGTCATAAAGCTGCGTTAGCTTATTAGGTATTATTTTCAGAAGAGTTACTGTTTCCCCATTCAGAAGACATTCACTCATGGTACATGTATTGAACTTTGAGTTACACTCTCTCCCTTTGCCCAAAAAACCTTATGGTGCTTTGCAGCAGTCTTGGAGTACTTCAGAGACACTGGGAAGCAGGTATTCCCCCATGAATTTTCCATTATCACCCAGCTCAAGACTTTTTTATTGCTGCCTAGTTCTGACGACACATCTCTCTGCTCCCAGATTTGGATTCTCTGTCTCTCACACCACCTTCCTCCATCTCTGCAGGGATTGGAGGAAGGCAGCTGTGGGACTGCAGGTGCTGGGCAGCCATCCCATCCTATCCTGGTGGGAACAGAAGCAGAGCATTTCTCCCCTTTTGACAGGGCTTTGAGGGGCTGCAAGTGAGACCTGACAGACAGGTACAGCCAGTCCCACAGTCCCCCAAGCCTCCATCACTGCCAGCAGGCAAAATGCCTCAGAAGTATGCACAGCTGCTCCATCCCTAAATAATGTTCACTTGTGCAGATTGTCGTCCTGCTCTCACCCTAGTACCACTCTGCTCCCCAAGGATCAATCCTGCTCCCTGGGAGCTGGCCATAATTCCTCACCAAACAGCAGCAGAAGGATTTTACCTTTCCTTTCTGAAGGTCTGAATAAAGTATCAGGGAAGACAACAGATGACTCCAGATCTTTTGGGTAATCTTCTTTAATCTCATGAAATCGTGGTATTCTAGCTCCCGTAAAATTAGACTTGTCAAAGATGTCAACAGCAATAACTGTGAGGGAGAAAAGATTTCCATCACCACAGTGAAACATTATTGAAAGGTTAAAATGTCTGGACAATGCAGGGAAAAAATTTAAACCCCAAAATAGAAAGTAAGATTTAATTTTTTTCTGTTAACATCTTATATGATAACTAAAAGTGTATGTGTCAGCACTATGTTACATTTATCAAATTATACATTTATTGTTCAGTGGAAAGGAATTCATAAGACAGTATCTCATACTATAAAAACACTACTGCAAACATTGGAAATAAAGAATCATAAAATTTTTTAGGTTGGAAAAGAACTTCAAGATCAAGTTGACTCAGCAGCACCAAGTCCAGCACTAAACCCAAGGGCCACATCTACATTAAATACCTCCAGGATGGTGACTTCCCAGGGCCACCTGTTTCAATGCCTGAGAATAGTTTCAGTGAAGAAATTTTTTCTAATACTCATCTCGAGGTAGATCCCTTCACTGGTACCTCTCCAGCAGCAGCTGACTGGGGTTTCCCAGAGGCTTTTCCCTGGCTACTGTTCAGTGATTTCTCCTACTTCACAGAGTTTCTCCATGTGCTGCTGCCTTTCTCCACTGTGTGCTGCATGTTCCAATTTTAGACTTGCTTTTTAATGGGAAGACTAAATCTACTGCTTCAAAAACATAGTTCTGCATCTGTTGGATTGTGAAGTCAGCTGACCAAAGAAAATAACATGCATTTTATCTGTAACTACTCCTTAGTCCTCCACTGGCAGTTCCTCCCTCGTTTACCTCATCATCTCTGCCTAAATACTTAAAAGCAGTTGAGTTGGCTTTAACTTTCTCATTTAAGACAAGCCACTGAGTGCCAGTTTACAAGTCCTAGGGTGACCCTACACCAAAAGGTGTGATCCTCTGCAAATTTCTGTATGAAGAAAAATCCACGTTAAGACCTGCAAATTCCCTAGTTTCTAACTAACTCCCAGATGAGCCATTAGGAAACTCTATTAACACCATGTTCACCTGCAAAAACTGTTCAAAAGAAAACAGACCTCTTTCAGGCCAGAGTTGCCTCATCCCTCTCAAGCTCACACCTCTTTACACAGGAAGAACTGGTTGAAAAAAAATCATGATTTACAACCTGCAAGAAATTCTGAGGTTTGTTTTCATCTCAGTTCAGCTAGGTTAAAATCCTGAGCACTCTTTTTCTGAGTATGAAGACAAAAATATTTTGATTCTCATAGTCCTGAATCATAAGAAAGTATTTCAGTTTTGGTTTATTAAAGAAAAATCAAAGTGTTTCAGTTTAGCTTAGCTCAACAGTAATCTATGCCCCATTGATGCAAGATGCTACAGCCTTTGTAACTTGACTACCTCATGCCTTTGATTTTCTGCCCTGTGATTATGGACATAAAGAATTCTTGGGACAAGATTTGTAGCCAATTAAAATTCTTATTATAACAGCAGGTGTAGTTAGGAAAGTAAGACAAACTTTTGGCACATAAGCCTTCTTCATATCTGAAATAAAAGCAACAGCTTGAAAAGCTAAACGCAAGTTCAGGCTGATACAGTTTAGAGCACCTCTGAAAGAAAAATCAAGTAGCAATGCTGCTTATGAGGGACTTCTGAAGGTCAGCTGGCTCCATTTCACCTCCCACTCAGAGCAGGACTATCACCAACACCCCCTCAGCTCAGATTGTTTGTTGCTGGGAAGGAAATGAAATAGAGAGGGCAGGGGAGAAAATGAGGAAATAAGCTAACCAGGCTGTGGCTGCTGTGCTTCACCTGAATATGCACTTCAGGGATGTCTATGAAATACACCACAGTCCAAAGTGCAGGAGGAGCAGCTATTTGCTTGTCAGAGCAGAAATTTCCTGTGATAGGTGTCTTGGTGTGCCTGATGTTTCCTTCTCAGTTTAGGCTCATTTTGGATATTTTGGATCCCATGGATTTTGCTCTGATCATGGGTTTTGCAAGACTGGGATGGTATTTGAAGGATTGGTGATTCTGTGAAAATACCTTTCAGCACAAGATCTCTACAGATGATGATGTTTTGGAGAGGTTCCAGGTTAGGAAAACATGTGAAAATTAGAGGTATAATCACAGAATCATCTAGGTTGGAAAAGACCTATGAGATCATTGAATCCAACCTTTGATGGATCATTACCCTGTCAACTAGACCACAGCACTAAATGTCACATCCAGTTGTTCCTTGAACATCTCCAGGGCTGGGAATTCCTCCGTGAGGAGTCCATACCTTTGCGCGTACATTAATAATGTGAAATAAAATCAACTGTAGGGTTACATTTTTCTGTACTTCAGTAATTCTTCAGGAGGTATTGGTGTGATTCCTCCAAAAAAGAGATCTACTACATTCAACTATATTGGCTGGTCTCAAAAGGCATTACTTTTATTTACAAACTTAGTCCTTCCTACTATCTCTATGCTGCTATGAGTGCAACAAAAAGCCATATGGAGCAGTGGCATGGTCCAGAGGCAAAACAGATCAGACATCTCCCAGGAGGCCCCCATGGCAAAGGTATGGATCAAAGCTCGATGGATTAGAAACTAATACAATGATTTTTCTCAGTGGGTACTATTAAAACAAATAACTAGCGCTTCTATCACACACATTTTTAAGACTCAAAAAGAAAAGGCAGTTTTCAACACAGATACTTACTCATGTTAGTGGCAACAATGACAAAAGGTCTCAGGTAGGTTCTTTTCATGTTCTGGGCCACATTGTTGAAATATTCCTCATAGTGCCTGAGTAGGTGAGCGGTGCCACCCTCCATTCGCTGAATTTGCTCCCAGTGCTCCTTGTTGCTGGGGTCCAGTAAAGCACTACCCACTTTGATAATATTCTGAGAAATAAAGCACAAGCTTAAATTATGAAGCAAACACAGAGCTGGGTTTCAAGTGAGAGGTATTGAAAATTATTGGCCTGACTGCCTCAGGTGAGTGTATAATGAAATATTTAACGCAGGCATGTTCTACTGCAGCCATATAAAAATATGCACACCAGTTACTTACCCAGAGGTTTTTTGGTCATGTAAAGCAAATCCCTCCAAACTTTTTACAAGCAAAGTAAGCCAAAATTGGAGGCTGTAACCACTAATGACAGGAAATGAAGCAAGAAAATGCAGGAGGAAAACCTATCCGTGTTTTCTTTGCTTCTGAGAGAACAGACACATGAAAAGCACAGCTCTTAGCAGGTACATTGAAGAACTTCCCCAGAGAAATCAAAAGAATGTTTTTTTGGTTGAAAAACGAAAGAAAGCTGTGGATAGAAATATCACTTCCTCTTTTATTTTATATTTTTTTTCTTTTATTTTGTTTCCTAGATAACGAAGACAACTTATAGGGTGATGAATGGTGAAAGTGAGTATTAACTTGCATAGACAAACTTGAAAATACATAAGAAAACTTACATCATGCTATTGTCTGCCCATTTTTACGTTGCTTAGAAGTGGTATTAAAAAGGCATTTCTTTCTAAGGACCTGACTCTTCTGCCCTGTCTGAAAAAAATATGCAAAGGGACCCTCAGGCTGAATGGAAGGAGATTGACCCCAAAAGAGAGTGCTAAATGGCTTAAATGAGAAAGATGCTAAGAAGTTTTTAATCTTGGTGTACATATGAACTATGTTGTTGTAACAAAACCTAATTCCTAACTAAGGAAAAATTGGCATAAATGACAGTAGGAATTAAATCAACACAAGCTCTAAAATAGCCAAGACAAATATTTAGGGTTCATTTAGAAGGAGCTATCTGTATCCTGTCTGTATTGTTTGAGGCTGCAAGCATGGATTTGAGCTAAAAGAGACTCCCAATATGACCACCTTTATCTAGGGTAAAAAGCACAATATGGTTCCCAGCAATGCAGGAGACACATACTGTACTTGGTACCAGGCTCCTCCATGCTTGTGAACATCATTTATGGTTTTTTATTATCTACTTTTCAGGCTTCTATGTGGGACTATAAAAAAAAAGTTCCTTCTCCCCTCAGGCTTCCTCAGCCTAGGATGTTACCTCCTTTTATTCATGAGCTGTATTCTTTAGTTTTCAAATTCATGACCTATCCTAAAATATTTAGGGAGTTCTTGAAAACATCATCGGTATGAATTTCAGTGCCAAGTGCAGAGAACAATAAATTAAAGCATACATTTCCAAACCAATTTTTTTTTGCTTATTGTTCATGTTTCCACTTAACAAAATAAGCTAGAAACAAAGTTCCTTTACAAGATCTGAATGGCCTGCTTCACAGTCCACAGAAAAAGAAAAAACCGAATTTCTTAAAATCTGATGCATCTAAAATGCAAAATGTTTCAGAAGATCTCCACTCTGTTGACTATACAGCTCAAGACACTAAGGAATTTTCTCAGCTGCATTTCTTCCTGACTCTCCAGTGACATCCTTTCCTGGTACAGCTTGCCTTTGCACAGGCTCTCTAATTTCACCCCAAAGTCTGCCTGACCTATCTGGTCCTCCTGGAGTACTGTGACAAGTGACTTGGGTGTAGCACACCTTCTAAGGGATCTCTGGCCAGCACAGATGCCAGTCTTGACCCATGGAGGGTCATTCCACACACTGGTGCCCAAGCTCTGGGCTATCCTAGAACAGCTCCAAACAGATGTTTCAGCTCGGACTCTGTGCTGTGCCATGATCAGGATCTTGGAAATAGTACAGGCAAGAGTGGAGAACAGTACCCTACACATGGGATTGGGGAAAGCTCTACAAGCCTGTCAAGGGTCATCCAGCCTTCACATTATCAGACCACAGAATACTCCCAACTGCCTTCAAATTTCACGTTTTTCCACCACAACTACATATTTTCCCAGGGAGCGTGCTACAGCTTGTCCTCAGACCTGTCTTTGGTAACAACTGGGTTATTCATGAATGCCCTGAGTAGCAGAAGCTCTCTGGCACATGTGTTAGTATATGCCTTAAAATACCAATAGGATATGGAATGTCTTTCAGTGTACCAACTCATGACTAAAGTGTTCTCAAACTGAGTTAGAGGAAACCTTCAGAGTCAGTAACTGGCTCAGACTTAGTTCTCTACACATTTAAGCAAGCATGATCACATCAGGCATGTTTTACTATAAAAATAAATATAATACACAAAACTATTTTAGCCAGGAAAAACACATTAACTTGAACATTTTTTCATATGGGGAATATTGCTTTTGGCTGTTACTATGACGATATTTTTTAGAAAAGCACATTCTATTATATTTGTATTACACATACATATGCATGCATAGACACATGCATAACCAACTTTCCATTCTAATCTGAGAAGAAAGGCTTATTTGTGGAACAGATTAGACAATTACACGATATTCGCTTCTCCTTGGTCAAACACAAATTCAATTACCCACTGCCACCTAATTTTTAAGGGAAACTGTAAGGGCTCAGCACAACACAGGGCATTTCTCTTACCTCATTGAATTCCACATCCCTTGTGGCTGCTAAGTCAAACCCTTGCTGCTGGCTCTCATACTGGAGGACCCGGATCATTATCTGGTAAGCTGTCCTCACGTCGTTGCCATACAGGCTGTGTGTATATTTGGTGGCATTCTGCAGTGCTCTCACGATCCGTATGGTTTTGTCTCCATCCAACTTGGTCTCATTGTGATGTAATTTCTCATTCTGAATCAGATAAATGAATAAAAAATTCCAATTATATATATATTATTATAATATTGGCAAGAAAACTCAATGGCAAATGTAAGTGAGAGCCAGAAAAGCACCAGGGTCCGGATGGAAAATGATGGTGTTCAAGGATGCAGGCAAAAAATTGAGTGCAGGGATATCAAACTGGAGTCCAAACTGATCATTATTTACAAAATAAAGGGAAAACTGAGAAAACCCAGCTTACCATGATTTTTAGATCCACAAACGTGTTGGTGGTGCAGTTGAAAAGCTCAGGAGGCAGCCAGCCCTTCTCAATGTTACAATGGCGAACAGCGTTTCCTGAAGGAAACAAAGCATCAATGGCAAACAATGTTCTGAATTGTGTAGGGCAAATAATCATAGATTTCAACTATCCTACACTTTCATATTTCCCACATTTTCAAGTTGCTCAAAGCTACACACGTATTTCAATTTCCAAACAGGGGATTTCTGCAAGAGAAAAGTCAAAGAAAATCTTCAGGAATCACTTTCCCCAGGCTTTGGAAGAAAGTCAGGCAAACTCCAAGCTCTGTCCGACTGCTCTCAGCCTCATTGCCCGAATGTTCTCAAATTAATTAATTCATTTCCTTATATCAAAAAAGAGAAAGACTCTGCACTTCCTAAGTATTCCTGAAAACCAACCCCTACTGAGATTTCTGTGCAATAGCCTATATAGGAAGACCTCCTGGACAAATAAATGCTGTATTCATGTCAACACATGCCCACACATCTGCATGCTGCATGTGCTAAACACTTCAGCCAACATGCATAATTGCCTTTCTGCCACTTGTAAATGGACTGTGAGCAGCTTACTGTTTAATTTAGCCTATTATATTTTGTACTATTTGTCAAATAATTTTAAAATGTAATTATTGGCTGACGATCCTTCACCATGAATTACAAGTAATGAAATTCAAAATTTACATTTGTGCTAGTTAATCTGCACATAACATGTGTCTAAGCCATTTAATTACCAATATCTAAATAAGAACTATATTTAATTTTACTGTATCTAATTATATTACTTCTCTTCCATAATTAGGTGAATACAATTAAGCCTCAGGTTCTTAGTCTGAATATTCATTATTATAAAACTTACTTTTTTGAATGATCTGTAAAATTTACTTAGAATGTGCAATTACTATAAGCAACATTGCTTGCTAGTCTATTTCTTAGAAGAGATACTTGGGTCAACCATAAGAACAGTGCAGAAAACTCATTTTAATTCAACTTCATGCTGTTTAATCATGAAAATATTCTTCACCTCAAAAAGACCCCCATCTATCTCCTAAAATCTTTAGAACAGGAGATAGGCTGACCACAAATCTTCTGCACACCTATAAGCAGTGGCCTCCCCCTAGAAATACTTGGGGCAGTCACATAACTATAACTCCCAGAGCCTAAGGAGCACTCACAGCAGAGAGTTAACAGGTCCAGAACCAAGACAGAGCTCTCATTTTCCACAGAACAGCCTTTGGAAAAGATTGGGAACTCTATTTTCAAAAATCTGATGCATGTTTTCAGAGACATATATGAAAAAGCGGATTGTCATTTGCCTGTTGTACAAAACAACACATCTCATCTGCTTTATAAAAGGTGTTTTTCAGCTGTTTCACTTACGGAAAAGATATTGTGTGCAAAAATGTGGGTTTTGTTGCAACTCTTAGCTTTAGTAGGCTGCAACCCTAGTAAAACAGTCATCAGGAAAATGATTTTCCTAATTTTATACTTGTCCAGAGGAACTGTATGACTAAAGACACTTATAAGTCACTAAAAATTAAAAGTTACATGTGTAAGAACTGCTTGATAAATACAAAATAAAAAGTAGAAAATTGGACTGTGCTTGTTTGAAAATAGAGAATTTCTGGGCTTTGTACACGTTCATCTTCTGTACTGTTGTATTTATTTATTGCTAGTACTCCAAATATATTTTAACAGCTCTTTCATTTCAGCTAGCTATACTTTTCTGCTCATTATATGCCTAGGATATGCCGCAGTCTCTAGAATTAATTAATGAATTAATGCTATTCCCTATGTACACATTTTTTCTTTTTCTTTGTTTTTTTTTAAAGAGGCATGCAGATAAAGTAGGTAATTATTTACCCAGGGAACTTACCCACTGAGCCCTTAGGACAAGGCACAGCAGCTGGCTGGCCAAACTTGGTCTGTGGCCACCAAATACCAGCCTCAAAAGCTTTGGGACAGCCATTATAAATCACTGAAAGCAGAAAAAGAAATGATGCAATTTTTCTGACAAGATAAAAATCACAACAATCAGACATTTCAGCCTGCTTGCTGGACCTTCCTGTAATTCCAAAGCCCTGTCAGGATACCTGTCCTCTGCAGTGCCTTCCAAGCTGTAACGCATCAGTTGCTCCTTATCCAGCAGGTTGGACAGACAGGTATAGGCAGAGAGCTCAGTATGATTATGGGGCTCTGGATTTTGGCTCTGCCTATCTCTGCTTGCTCCTTTATTGTGGGAAAACATTTCTCCTTCATTTCACCCACACACTGTGGCGAGATGGCTGCTGCAGCAGCTTTGTGCTGATCACAGGGGGACTGTGGGTGGGTGGGTGGCAGGAAAGGCAGGATGGGCAAGGTGTGGAAGAAAGGCAGAGTGCACGAGGTGCATGGCACAGCCTCTGTGGGCAAAAGGTGCGAGGGCTCTCACATGCCTCTCCAGCTGCAGCTCAGCAATACAACATTGCACTGGCAGATTAACTCAGCTTTAAAAAAAAGTTGGTGTTAGTCTTTTGCTCCCCCTATTCCACCTCAGCTTGCTATATTTCCATTTGAGAAAAATTAAAGAGGTAATATCTTTTTTTCCATTTCCTCAGCCCCCGTGGGTCACCCTGGGACATGTCTAGGAGGAGGGGTGTATGTTCAGGCTGCTGCAGCCCCCATTGCTGGAGCCATCCTGCTGGGCTCACACCGCCCCAGGCCCGCAGCATTCCCCCAGCACGGCTGGGCAGCGGTACCTTCACAGCCCCTCAGGGTCACTTCTGCAAAGGGGTTGTCGCAGCGGTTGCACTGCCGCCCTATGACGCCGGGTTTGCAAGGACACTGCCCCGTCTCCATGTCACAGGCGCGCGTGTGGGAGCCAGATGGGAAGCAGTCGCAGGGGTAGCAGGTGTCACTGCTTTGGGGCCTGTAGTAATTGGCCTAGAAAAACCAAAATGAGAGACATGGGGTATTTGACTTCCAAACTGCTTACAGTTCTGAAACCTGCTCCAGCAGCATGTACATCATAAAAGGGCTCATTTTGCAGAGCACAGATAAAAATTACATTACTACCATAATAGACCCATGGTTTGCATTGCCATTTGCAGTAGTGCCACAGGGCCCACATTACTCTTTGGGCACATATTCCACAAGCCACTAAGGAAACTTCCTGCGCTGTGCATTTGTCTTTCACGTAGAGGGTGAGAGCACATAGTGATCCCATATTCAAATCGCCACTGCACATGCTTTTGATGTGAGGCACTGGGATTGCACAAGAGCGCAGAGCTGGCACCCCACTGACTCCATTTAATGCAACAGTTGCTGTGTGTCCTGCTGGCATTTTGGAAAGGAGTAGGGGGCCAGATTCACAGCAGTCAGTCTGCACAAGCCTAGCTCCTCTGATGTCATTAAAGCCAGTTGTAAAATCTATTGTGAGAAGTCCTTTATAAAACCTTCATGATGAGGTGCCTCCCCTCTCATGTCCCCCATCTGTCTCTGCCTGTCCACGGAAAACTCGTCAGAGATGGCAGTGAGGAAAGCATTTAGCCCTCCAGCTCTCTCCAGCTGCCGGGCCTTTTGCTGGCCATAGCACAGGGGAGAGCTTCACCCAGCTGGCCCGAGCTGTTTCATGGCTATTACTCACTTGTGATACACAAAACCCCACTGACACTCCTCTGCATCCCAGTCTGATCTCCCCCGATAAACCAGGCTGCACTTCAGAGATCAGAGCCAGACTTTCATCCTCTTGGTTCGGTTTTCCAAACACAAATAAGATAAGAGCGGTGCAGTGTGATTTAGAGAAGGGTGGTGCCAGCAAAATGCTTTGGGTAATGATTAACTCCACCGCGCACATACATATATATGTGATACTAAGCACAACGGTGTGTACTTGGTCTCTGATACTCACTTGTAACTATTAGTGCTAGAGTTACTTTTTAAACTAAAGAAATTTTGACTTAAGACTGGTTTCTTTTGCTTACCTTGCACTGGCACTCTCCATTAGTCTTATTGCAATCAGAATCAAATCCTTTACTAGTCTCACAATTACATGGGCCACAGATGGGATTTCCCCACCAACCTCTGGGGCAAGGTAGGTCGATCCTATTAAAGGAAATCAAATTGAAAGAAAGTTATTCTAAGTTCCATCTTAAAAAGTGTGAAAAAAGCTTTGGGACAAATCTGCACTCAACTGCATCAGCTTACAGACGGTAATGTGTCTCAAACAATAATCAATACATATATAAATATAAATACAGTATAATATATGAACATTTAGAACATCAGTGCTATGAAACCCTAGAGGGAATGCTTCTCTAAGTATTTTCAAGTTTAGGTAGCTCTGAGCCTGTGCCCTGGTTTATCTACCATCACAAATTGCCTTGGGGTACAGCTCCCCAATACTTTATATCCCACTCCCCATCCCCATCCTGACCCAGCCTTGCTGTGGGCAGCAGGGCTTCTTGTCCAGCCCACAGGGACAGCAGCTCAGGTGCAAAGCTGTCTGCAAGCTCATCCTATAAAGAAAAGCCACCACTTTCAGCCAACCTGGCTTTCTCTGATGGCTCACAAGGTCTGAAAAGCCCTGGTCTGCCACAGGAGAGACAGAGGATATGTGGCTGAGGACACGGAAGAGGGGAGGGTGGCAGCTTTGATCTGGACTATGGATCAAAGACTATGATTCAGACTGAGTGCAGAAGCACGGGAAGCTAAGCAGCAAGCCAAAGGCCGCCCCTGCTGAAGGGAAACCCCCATTCTCACTGATACTATTTTCTGGGTGAGCATCTGAACAGGTTATCCCACAGATGCCTCAACACTAGTTCTGGCAAGGAGGCCTCAACATTAGTTCTGGCAAGGAGACCTCTGATTCCCTGATAGCTGGGAGTCTTTGTCAAGCAATAGCCTAAAGGACAATGGCTCTGAGACTGGGATCACGGGTAATGCACAAGGTATCTGCCCCTTCCCCCGCCGCTGCTCATTTTAGGAAATAAAAGCTATTTGTCTCTTTCAAAGACCACTACCAATTTTATTTATGGTAATTGCTAGGTTTGTACTTCTATGCTTCAGAATATGAAAACCACAACGTTGCTCTTGACATGATGTCAGCAGATAATGATAAGGGACAATGTCTCTGTGTCACTAATCCAGAGGAATGAAAGACAAATCTGGCAATAGCATGGCCAACATTTGCAAACCCACACAACAAAAGGCAGAGGAAGAAGCTTGCAGTTTTCAAAGGGAAGGAAACATCACATGAGCCTTTCCTAAATGGGCAGACAAATGCACTTCATTTGCACATCATGAATGGCCCATATTACAGTAAATCAAAGTGCGGCCTCTGGGATAAGCTGGTGGTTGCTGAATGCTTATCTGAGACCAGGAAGCTACTGATGAGGGAATCAGCACGTTTCTCCCACAAAGCAACAGACTGTCCAGAAGGGATGGCTCTTTGCTGGCCCAGAGGCTGGCCTAAACTGCAGAGACTTCATCTTGCTACAGGCCACCAAACTGGTGCATTGCTCTGTGTGCTGGGGAAGCTGGAGGAGAGATGCAGAGCAAACTCAGGCCAAGTCCACCACAAAGTACATGTGACATGCAGTGCTGTGTAGCAGCAGAACAGGTTGAGCCCCTGGGCCGCTGATAAAGAAAAGTGGCTCCTGAATAACATGGAAGATTGTCTAGCTTCTGGGAAGAGCTCAGGAGTGCCAAAAGGCAACAGAGCCTAAAATTGTAACACTCTAATTGTAACAGGAAAGTTTATCAGAGCAGAAGAGGAAGAGTTACCTGGAAGGATCAAGAAACCAAGAACAAAATAATTCTCTTACTTGCTTTCGCAGTACTGTCCATAGTAGCTCTGTCCACATTCACAGGTGTAGCCGTGGGATGAGCTAGGCTTGTGCACGCATGTGGAGACATGCTCACATGGGTTCAAGTTACATACATCAACACAGTCTCTCCCAAAGTACCCTAGGGACACAAGGTAAGAAAATTACAGCAAACATTGTAATTTATGATTTGCATGTCTCCAAAAGACTGTCTGTCTTAAACTTATACACTAATAACACATCTTCGATAATCAGCAGATTCCCCCTGAGATACTGTCAGAAATGAAGCACCCTCTGAGACAAAATGATAGTAAGCCATTCTTTTTGACAGTCTGTTACCATGCTTGAGGCACCCTTGTGCCTTTGGTTCCCAGTTTTATATTCAGGGCATGTGCTACAAATAGTTTTGTATTCTCTTGCTGCATGTATGGGAGGTGACTGCGCTGTGTACTGACAGCATGTGCTGGTTACATGCTCCAAAATAGAGAAAACATTCAAAGTATCTTGGTTAGGATGCAGAGTGAGAAATTTAATAGCAGAAAAAGCTGAGAAAGAAAAAAACCCCAAAAAACCAACAAAAACAAACCAAACAAAAAGCCACAAGCAAAAAGAAAAGGAGAGGTGCACAGGAATCCTTTGAATCAGAGACTGTCTCTCCATTTGGTGGATACATTGCCTGGATTCTCAGCCCAGGACTGCAGCTTCTAGGGTGCTACAGTAAGAGTGAGAAGGGTATTGCTACTGGTTGGAAGAGGAAGAATCAGCAGATGAACACTTTGCCAGCATGCTGCTGCTGCTGTTGCTGTGCTGCTTCTGATGAGCACATGAAGGTGTGATCCAGCTCCTGTATGAGTGGTCTCCATGTTACCTGGGTCACAGACACAGGAGTAGCTGTCCCAGTCGTCACTGCAGTAGCTGTTCTGGGGACATGGGTTGGAGTCACAAGGGTTATCCACTTCGCAGCCCTCTCTTACATTAATCTTGATAGCCTGTTTCATGTTGAGTGTGGCTATGTTTGTAGATGTCTCCCCCATTCTTACTCCCTGGTGACAAAAGACAATTATTTTAAAATTAGAGTCTCTTTTCAGAGTACAGTATTATGTGTTTCACTATTTTCATCAATCAATGAGGCTACATTTTAAAGAAATCACTTGATGAGCCAAATCCAGATTTTTTTTTCAAATATTTTTCCCTGTGTGATCAGATCTGTACCTGGCAAAGGGGGTAGACTTAAATATTTTGATGCTTAGATATTTTTATGGAGGAAATAGAAATGTTTGAGGGTGGATGAAAAAGAAACTTCCCACATTTTCACTTGGGTATTTTCTCACAAGTTCAAAATGTATTGCTACACTTTTCATTTCATACCTGCATACATCCATAAAATCCCTGCTGAACAGAGACTTGGTCTCCAGAGACACCTCCCACAATGATGCTTTTCATTTTCAGTCCAGGCAGTTGGTTTCCAATCTGCACAGTGCTCTGTGAGGAAAAGGACAGCTGATAAGGAGCATTATCATCCTCTGTGACACAGACAGCCTGCTTTCTGTAGTGATGGAATCAAGCAGTAGCTGACAGTAGATTACATAAAAAAGAGTGAGGAGTCATGGTGTCTTTCTACAGACTTCTTTGTAAGATATCTTATCATAAAGCTTAATAAATTAATATAACTGGTTAGGCATAAATCACGGCAGAACATGTCTCGCAGCATACGTACTTGTCCACAGTCCTTTATCCTACATTTTCCTAAAAGCATTTGTGCAGTGCTCAGTGGCAAAGTTATGATGCTGCCTTACCTGGTACATCCCATAATCCAAGGACATGACAGCAAGGTACTTGAGATCTTTACCATCTTTTGCACTCTTCAGCTCTATTAATAAATGATGCCACTCCCCATCACTGACCCGTGACTGGCTCATCTTCAAACTAGCAACTTGGCTCAGGCCACTGTACACTTCAAACTGCACATAGTTGTTCAGTATCTGTTGGCAAAAAAAATACATGTATTTTTTTGATACATATCTGTACTTGATGCAGAAGGAGATGGAGGGTAAGATAGTAACATTCCTAAGACAACCCAAAAGAAAAAAAACCCAAAGAGTAAAGATGGGAATGTTTGCAAGAACTCCCTGTATAACTTTGGACATTCAGACTCCAATTGCCCTTAAGGGCAAAAAAATCCCCAAAGCAATAGATGCGTTTTTTTACATCTGTATTATGCCCACTACTACCTCTTTGTACTGACTAGAAAAATAATCTTAAATGAACATGATTTTTATAATAATATTTTGATAATTCACCTTTCGATCTTTGTAAAAGGCTAAAGTAAAGTAATGATATGTTTTTATTGACATGCATTTAGTTAGGTGGATGAAGTTATCTAGTTTATCCAGCCACATCAAGTGCTAGGAGAGTATTAACTCTTTTGTAACCAAAGGCAGCCACACTTTTACCTGAATGTTGATCTTGGATGCAGGCCCAGCATTGGCTTGCATTAGCATGCCATTGACCTTTCGGGTTCTGAACATCAGCCCAATGTACCATGGCACAGAGATGGTAATGTCAAGGTCACTCCAAATGATAATGCTCTCACCACTGAAACGCTGAGGAGATGGCATTGCTGTGAATCAAAAAGCAGAGGAGAAACAGTTTTTATGCTTCAGGACAAATGTTAAGAGGAAAAGTGATGCTATGTCACAGTGATGACACAAGGGAGCTAGTTCCTCTTCCAGTGAGCTATTTTCAATCTATCATGGATGAAGAGCTGGTCTAGGGGACTTGTAGTGAAGCAGTTGATAATACTGCAAATTCACAACCTACCCTGGTTGTGGGGGAAGGCATCTTGTCTTGGCAAAAGGCATCTTGTACTCAAAAGCAGAACCTCCACACTGCTATGGCATTACCCATGTGAGAGTTGTTCCTAGAAAGGCAGGCTTAGGATCTCTGCTGATACAGTTCTGCTGATGAGTGGGTGGACATAGCAGGAAGTATGAGAGCAACAGTTGTTGCAGATGTTTTCAACATAACCTTGATTACCTGCTTCTAATTAACAGATTAAACACAGGAAAAGGCTGCAAGGCAACAGGAAATATGAAATAATTATAAATACTCCAGGGCCAGATTATTCAGCTGTCCCAGCTATACAGCCTTTTCACAGGGAGAAAGTTTGTGTGGAATTGCCTAAACCATCTGCCTTAAATACCCTGACGTTACAGCTGCGAAATTGTCCCCTTCTCTAAGCTTACACAAGCACAGCTCCTATAGGGTGACACCAATGATAGCCTTCAATAGAAAGCACTTTGTTGATGGAAAATAGAGGAACACGCATTCCCTTGGACTTTTAAAGTTGTTACCCTGGGTAATAAGAGCTACAGTCCCATGGATTAGTTGATCCCAGTGATTAGAAGCACAAATTAAGCCATGGGAGATCTCTTTGCAATACCTCATATGACACCTCCACCATGTGTGGAACCTTGCAGTGGGATCTGCAGTCAGCCCCTGCCTGACATCCTTGCTCATGGGCACGTTGGTGAAGTTCATGGCAGCTTTTTGCCTGTGGAAGCAGGCCTTAGAGACTGAGTACAACTACCACAGATTAGCACTCAGCCTTTTATTTCATCATGTCCTGTCCTGGTCAGTGAAATAACAGGGTTTAACAGTCTTTCTCCTTCTACTCCACACTACCATATCTGCTGACACTTTCTGGATTCTTTGTAGTAGGAGAGATCACGTATATACAAATGCATATGTGTTACTATGAGATGGTAGGTAAGTCCTTACAAAAAGGTTGAGGGATGACACAATAGCAGAAAATGGAGTAAAATGCATGTGAAGTTGCATTTTTTTTGAGGAATAAAGCCAAACCCCAAATTCTTGTATGTCTGCCTTGCTGGTGTCTATAAAAGGAGAGGCTGGGGTGGGGGGTAGAGTGCAGGGGTTGGAGTAATGTGCAAGCTCTTTAGATCCTTATTAGTGAGAAACAAAAAGTCAGGGACTAGTGTGGTACCACTAGCCAAGCCAGAGGTGTAACTTGGCTTGCCCTTCCTTAAGTTGTGGTTACCCAACCACCCCACATCAGGCTAAGGGCAGGCAGTCTCAAGGGGCAGCCCTTCTCCCTCCTGCTCCAGGCTGTGATCCTCTCTTTGCAGTCATACCAGAAATGCCAGAGAGGGCATAGGGTGGAACAACTGAGGCATAGCCTGCTCTTGAAAACCAGATGGCAACTTAAAAAAAGACTGTCACCAGATACTGACGTCTTTAGGTTGCTTAAAACTTGAATGCAGTGCTTGAGTTCTGGCTGTCTGGGCCAGGGCACAATTCTGGGCCAGGGCACAATTCATCAGCCCACACTGCACCACATCAATGTAAAAGTAATCAGCACATCAGAGTTGAGCAGGATTATTTTCTTTTGCTCCACCTTCACAATGACCACAGCTTCCAACTTTGCTGCTGGTTTTCTGGACTGTTGCTGAGATTATTGAGCCCATCTGCCTCTGGAGTGCAGAGGCAGGATGCAAACCTGTGGATTTCCCACCTGCTGAAGGCTGGGAATGCTGTTTGCAAGCACTTTGCCTTTGCTCTTGGAGAACTGGACTGGCATGGCAATTAGCCACCTTCTCCCTTTTTTCACTGGTGGTGACTTTCTGTACTTGCAAATACCATTCCCTTCCCACACCTTCTCCCAACTTCCCTCCCTTCCCTGAGGCCAGGGTGCACCTTTCCCTGCTAGTTCAATAGAAATCCCCATTTGTCAGCCCCCTCTGACCTCCCTCTTTCCCCCAGCCCTTCCTCATGCCTGGAACCAGGAGTGTCCATGGAGGGGATGGTCACATCCACTGTCCCCAGATGGGACCTGATCTCCCCTGTCACCACAGAGGCCCACGTGCTTCCCAGCACTGCCATTGGTGGTGCAGTGATGTAAACTAATTGTGTGCTCAGGGTTTGTCACTTGGAAGCACTGCCTGTGTATCTACATTCACTCTAAAGAGAGTCCTGCATTTAACAGAAAGCAGAAAGACATAAGGGCTATTCCCTGAGGAGACAGAGGGCCTGGGGAAACATGCTGCCAACATCCCACTGGATGTCACCTGCAGTGCGGGTGCTGGACACGTGGCAGCTTATGTTTAGGTGCAGACCCGTGGTGTTGAGTGAAAGGCTAGTGCAATGACACTGGCCATCCAAGAGTGAGTCAGAGGCAGCTGCTGGATCTTCGCAGAATTGCAATACCTAATAGTTTAAAAGAATTAAATTACAATAAAAGTGAAACGAATTTTTCCTTAATTTTATTTCCCTTCCATATATCAGCAGAGGGAGATGGGAGCTGCTAGAAGATGAGTTGACAGGGTCTGGGAGTGTCATGAAGGTAAAACACCCCATCCTCACTAGTGTAGACCAGATCCCAGAGTTTTTGAACAGCAGGAAGTGAAAAAAAGGTTAATTAGTAACTTGCCAAAGTCTTTGTCCTCTGTTAGCCTGAAGCAGAACCAGCACTGCCAAAGGGATTGAAGAAATGTAGCACTCCTACTCAAAAATGCAAATATTCTAGCTAAGACTTTTTTAAAAATAGCTGCCTAATAACAGCTAATGCTCTTAGGATCATAGCTGAGCATTCAAATAAGCATTTTAAAAGACAGGAGTATAGCATATCTGTGATTCCTCCTGACTTTAGCTTTGGGCTCCTGAAATCTTTGGTCACATTCCATTTCTTTCTTGGCTTACAATTTTTCCACAGAGACACTGGCGCACATATGTCATCAAAGAACCAAGCAGCCTGCTGCCTTCCAAGTATCAGAAAAACCCCACAAATTGAGGCATGAACAAGAATATGGGGTTTTTCAGTGATAAAGGGGACATGCAGGAATGCACAGTGCTGGAGGCAGAAGTGACAGCTGGGACAGGGGCGGGGGGAGGGAAGCAGTGCTGCTGTGACTGCCGTCATCTTCATCACCTGAATTTAAAATGAGTGTCCAGGGATGGCTACAGGCCAGCTCCTAGATGATTTTCTAAATCCCAGACTTTGTGAATTGGTCTTGAGTTTGGGATAAGAAAATAGTAAATATAACAAACATCTGATCAAATTCTGCATTTCCATTTGAACAACAGAGGGAAGGATAGTCTTTGCACGTGATAGCAGTACTCCCTATTTACACCAGTACAAGACACACCATAGCTGGGCCCTGGCACTCCCCTCAGGATACATCAGAGTGGGATTGTAGCACAGAGAACAGCCCACTATGAAAACACAAGAACTTCACCAACAAACATACTTGACACGAGACACATGGAAAAATCAGATCTTCATACAAACCTGGGAAGCTCAAAATATTTGAGGAACTGCTACAGAAAGCAGGTACTAGGCTATGGGCAATAATAACAGCTCTGGGCTCTGTGTGACTTCGAGCATAGGAAGAGGTCTCCATCATTTCTTTGCCTGTTCTTCACTCTGCAAACCTTTATCTCCAAGACAGAAACTTAACCATGCATCCTCTCCTCTTAAGCTAATATTGCTCCTTCACAGGAAAGGGAAGAGAAATTGCCACTACCTAGACCTGGCCCAGTAGAAGCATGTTTTCTGTGCTGGAAGCATTCAGGAAGACTCCAAAGGAGCAGCCACCTTACAGCACCAACTCCGTGGGGCTCCTCACACAGACAACTCCTCACTTCTAGGGAAAAAACTGACTGCAAGTTCTTCACACCCTATAAAACTCACCTGCTGCTCCTTCCTTATCCTTTAGTAATGAGGTTTAACACATCTATGCACATTGTGTTCAATCAAAGAGAAATCCAGTAAAACTGAAAGTGCTCATACTTAGCACAGAATGCTTTCTTGCCAAAAAAGTAGTGATTAAAACAGCACATTCATCCCCAGTTTGAGTCAAAGCCCAGTAAAGTCAGCAGGATTCTTTCCAATGATTTAAAGGGGCTTAGGATCAGGCATTTTTACTATAAACAAATTACTAAATACCAGCCAAGTTCTTCGGAACTACTTTGATTATGTAAGTAAATCAATGAAAGCCGCTCTTATTCATGACAGTATGTCATCTACTGTAGAGGGGATCTCTAAAATTATTTGAAACAGATAATGCCTGACAGTCTCAACTGCAATCTTCTGTTACCCTTAATAATCACAGCTGGACATAGGTGCTGTGAGATGGCAGTGACAGCCAGTGAAATGTGCACACACAACAATGCACAGAGAGTTCTTTGCAGCCTACCTTGCTCACAGTTTTTCCCTCCGTAGCGCACGGGGCACTCACAGATGTATGTGTTCCACTTGTTGATGCATGTGCCTCCATTCTGGCACCAGCTGGTTTCACAATAGTTCCTCTGTGCTGCACAGCCTGGAATTCAGCAGAACCATTTATTTTGTATTACTTTGTATGGTTTCAATAAGAAAAAGGCTCTGAATGCCTGTATTTGAGTTTTTATGTAAAAAGAAGACATGACTATTGTAGGTTTGGGTATTTTGCTTTTTTTAAAAAGTATTTTTGAAGTCATTGAAGCAAAATGTGGATAGCAAAAGTTTGTGTCAAATGCATAAAGACAAATCTGTCCATCAAAGGCATATGCTATGACTCCCTCCTTAATCCACAATCAATGCAACATACTTTAAAACTGCAATTTAGCTCTTACACAGACTTTCAGCAGCATGGACAGAAGGGACTTTCCATTTTTGTGTGTAAGAGACAGTTTTAGGATGATGAGAACATTCTGTACACCTAATCACCGGAACTAATCCTTATCAGGGATCCAAGGACTGGAAATCAAATCAGAACCTCCAACAGGCTGCTCCGTGAAGCAGGTTTTGCATTTGGGGGATTGCAGAATTTTATTTACAGAACAAACACAATTTATTAAAAAGTCACTGCACGTGTTATCTTTTTCATGAACTAATCCCACGGGCTTTCAGAGCAAAATGACATTTAATAGATAGTTAAAAAATAGAAGACGAAAAGTTAATTTAGGAGCAAATTCCTGGCTGAAACTCCCAGCAATGCAGAAAGTCTAAACAAGCCCAGTCCTTTCTTGTGTGCTGCTGAATCCTGGAAGTGTGCCCTGTGCCACGGGCTATTGTACACCTCCCTGGCACAGCTGTGGACTGCACCTTGCTCAAACAAATGAGGTCTGGCCAGAGATACAGTGGCAGCACAATGCCATACAGCACCTTAGGTTCCTGTGCTATAGCTGCTTTGCCCTCAACAGAGGGACAGGGGTCATTTCAGAACCCTGCGTCCCCTTCCCTTTCCTGGCGTTCCTTGCAGTGCCAGCCTCCTCAATACCCTAAGCCGTGCCACATGCACAGCTGTGGCAGAGACCTTTCTGGTGCTGACCTTTGGGGCACTAGGTGCCCATACCTGGCAGAGTGCCATTATTGGCAATGAAACCAGCCATGTCGATGGGCTTGCTGTCGATGGAGAGGTTCCTCATGCAGCCGATGAACTGCCTGTTGTGCACTGGGAAATCCTCAGGCAAGTTTGGGACACCACCAAGGAGAAGAGGGCCAGTTAGGTCCAAAGATCTGAAGAAACAAGGAAATGCTCATAATTTCTTGGGAAGAGTTTGTTTTGTTTTGTTCTTTATCTTACTGCTTCCATAAGCACATTTAAGCTACACTTCCCTCTGCTACATGAGCATTTCCAGAGCTCGTAATCAAAGGACTGTCCAGTAACACTAGCTTTTAACTTAGGAACCACCATGTGCATATAGAATCCAGTGACCTGTCCCTAAAAGTTGCTAGTATGCAGAAGAAAATGAAAATTAGAGAAAAATGTATAGTCACAGAACACTTCTTTCTGATCCCAGTCATGCAGGGACTGGCTGATGCCACTCAGCACAAGGTTGAGAAGCAGTACGTTTTTATATAATGACTTAATTATTATATAGTGCCAACCCTTCTGAAATCCTCTGAAGATCTTAATGACATTTAGTGGATGTAGGTTCTACTAAATGACTCCACCCTGTGTGAGAAGTGTTATTATCTGGGCATTTGGATTAGCTCCAGATTTTATAGTGTGCCCCTCTCTTGGGATATTAGCGCACCACACATATCTCAGTGGTCTCTCTGCTATCACTCGTTACTTTATATTCCCCTATGTTGCTTGCTGTTCACCTCCTCTTTAAACTCAAAAGTACTAATTTTTTTTTCCTTTCTTCACAGGAGACCTTTTCTCACACTCAATTATTTTCAATGGTTGTTTATATATTTTATTTCTACCACCCTTTTAAGATAGGACTCTTAACTTAAATGGTGGAAGCAATCCCATATCCCAAAATAAACTTTGTGACGTTTTCTTGTTACATCATATCTGTTTTTCCAGCTTATTAGTTAATCACTAAGTGCTCAGGAGTTAATTGCATTCTGTTGACTCCCCACTGGAAAACACGAATGAGTGGAAAACACAAATATAAGGAATCCTTACTTTTTTGAGCCAGTCTGAGTCCCCTGGGCAGCACAGGTGTAGTTTCCAATGAGGCTCCCGAAGCGCACGGCCACTGCTGTGTCACAGTCGTCCACAGTCACCACAGCCACCTTCTCTCCAGAGGGCCCGTGGGGAATTCCTAATCGGCCAATGTTTGGCTTCAAAAAATAAATGGCATATGTCACATACAGTGCCACATACACATGGGATTTAAATGCTGGTTCAGTCAGCTCAACAACACACTTCTTACGACCCCGCAAAGAGGACAAAAATAGAAGATGTAAATAAAACAGCAGAAGTTAGGTTGTCCCACAACATTCAGGCAAGGAAAAACCCAGATGGATGACTTCAGTCAGAGTCTACACATGCCCAGTATGATACACAGGGTGGTCAGAAGTGGCTTTGGTCTTTTCCGCAGCTGAATCACTTTGGGCCAAATCACATTAAACAGGAGTTTTCTCACTTCTGCATAGTAAATTCTAATAAATGATGCTCATTTTGCTCCTCTTCACCTCAAGGGAATGAAAACCCTAAAATGATGTATTATCACAACTGAGGCTTAATATAAGGCTTAGATCACATTTTCTCTGATAGACATACTCTGTCAAGGCTACCAGAAATATATATTTTTATAGAGGCCAGAAAGAGTTCGGGCCTCTATAAAAGCTGCAGTGAGGGGTCATCTGATGACTGGAAGGGAACTTGGATGAAACTCGCTTGTTCCAGCTACAAGATGGAGTGCATGAAAAACCATGGCCCATTGCTGAGTCAATTGAGAAGCCCCCAGTTTCTAATTACAGGAGAATAGAGACCAATGACCTGTGGAGCTGGACAATCAAATATAATGGATGTATCTGTGCTTGTTTTGGTGCAGGCACACAGACTGACACTGCAGGTGCAGCATGGAAGATGGAAAGAAAGAGTGTTTCAGAGCAACAATAAAAGCTCTAGCTTTTCCTCACCTCTGCTTCTTTCAGGGAGTAGGAAACTCCTGCTCATGCAATGACAATATGCCCTGGCAAACATGAGCCACAAAGCTAGAATTATCACACTCAGCTTCACACCTCCACTGTTACTGGCTCACTCTGCCAATCACCTGCTGTCAGTTGTTCTCCCCACTTCAGCACATACTGAGTGGGGAAATTCAGTGATCCCAATAGACAGGCTTTCCTATGGGGCCACCAGGAACTCAATACCAGCCATCAAACTTCTGTGCTTCTATCACAAACAGATCCTTCATCTTCACTAATTTTGTCACTGATGAGATGTACCCTAGAGTGACTGACAGAAGATGATTGCTGTGCAGAAACTCAAGAGACAGACTTGTCCAGTGGAGAAGTATATTATAACTATTAAAAAGAGTGCATGTATAAACAACAGCATAGTAGCCTCAGTGAATAACGAACAAATCCTGTAAGAAAACTGCTTCCATGTTTAGTGTTCATATAGACCCAAGGGATCTTCATCTACCACTGGTGTAAGATTTCTTAGAACCTTATGGGTACAAGAGAAGCATTGAGCTGAACTCTACTGGCTTTGCAAAGGGATACCCCACAGGTATGAAGTCAGCAGGAACTGACCAGATAAACTGAAAGTCAAAACATATTTAATGGATGTGTTAATCAACAATAGCTGTGTCCATATGAAAATGAAGAAGGCTGGGCATCTAGAGCTTGCTGTACACTTGCTTTAAAACATGTACTGCTTGACTGTGATCTGAAATTCCTTATTTGTACAGCAAACAAGGAAGAAGGGGATAAATTACTTCTTTCTGTTTCACTTACACACACATAAATTTGTTAAAATACTTACAGCCTGTAAGTATTTTATCTGCATAGAGACAGATTTATTTTTAAGGGTAATTATCCCCATGTATAAAATAACATTTTTAAAATATGTTTCCTGGTGTCAATTCCAGTTGGAAAGTATTTTCCATTTCCTCTACCAAGAACTAATGTGATCACATAATTTGGCAGTTATTCAGTATAAGGTTTTGACCTCTCCTCAGTGATATTAAGGCAGGTTTTATTTTTTCCGATAGTCCCTGGACTTTGCCACTGCCTAGCTTGGAAAGACAGGAAACATACGTATCTCAAGTGCTGAAAATGTTACTGTACGCAATGATGGCAATGTTAGTGAGCAGCTTTTCAAAGTAAATGAAAAAATATATGGAAAACTAGCCAACCAACAGGCAGACCTTCCCTTCAAAAATTAAAATGTTTACATTCTGGGCGCTACTTCCATTCATTTGGAGGAATGATTCGATTAACATTTATCTTCTTGTGCTTCACTGAAATAGTCTATTGTTTCTTACATAGGAGACTTGACAAAGGCAGGGTATTTATTCCCTCAGCAGGGGGGATCTACCCAATGTTAATCATGATTGCAACCTGATGAGACTCAGCACTTTGCAGCTGCTCCTTCACAGTCACTAGCTGCAGTAGCAAATTGATTTTTTTTCTGCTTTTATTTAACATAGAAACTGATAAGTGTTTCTCTAGATGTTGACTGTTCATAGCAGTACATATCCCTGGCATGTCTTTGGCTTTCATGACCACACAGAACCATGAAGAAGGGGAATATTCCAGTGAATGAAAACAAATCTATTAGCAGCTCAAACCATACTTACTTCAAACACCAAGTGATTTTCTGACTATGTTAAATGGTTCATTTGACAGAACTTGACAGGATTTTCCCAAAATGCAAGAATATGTTACTGGGAAAGGAAAGAGAGATATTCTGACTGATTTAATGGGACAAGAACTCAAAATATGTGGCAAGTACTACACACTACTCAGCTTCTCAAAGAGAACATAGGCAGTACTCTATAACTGAAATAATGGGAAATAAATAAAAGACTTTATCAGAGAAAGCCCAAGTTAGGAACTCCTTCAGCAATGAATCATGGAACAAATTTAATTAATTAGATATTTTGATTGATGTTAAATATAGGTTAATGGTGATGCAAATGATATTTAGAGTATGATGCATTAAAAAAAAATCACTTTGAACAGTTTCATGCAAGAAAAAGAATTAATCCCACAACATGAAACTTGGGATCTGATGACAAGAATTCCTGTTGCAGACTTTGAGACTCTCATCACAAAATGATGGAAAATAATAAAACAATCCTACTAATTAACTACAAAACAATGAGGAACCCTGGTGAGATTAAAAGGCTAAAAAGACAATACAACACTGGGCTGCTACACAGATGCATATGAGGAAAGCTGCATGACACTCAACAGGATAGAGTGTTTGAGCAGTTTTGTTTTCATTTACTAAAAATACCTTCCAATTACAGCAGGTGCACAGAACAGCAGCCAGAGCAGTGCCAAGTTTACCACATCAAACAGTCAAAATGGACTTGGCATGTTTAACATAGCAAGGTAAAGGCTGAAGAAGAGTTTTGGAAATAGATGCCATCACTGTAAAATGGACACAATAGAAGAATAAAGGGGTATAAGATGCCCATGAGTAATGTAGGCTGGTAATCATCAGGATATGCTCAGCTATAGGAGGGACCATCTTTGGGAAAGTAGCAGGGATGAAAATAATTAAAAAAACCCTTCTTTATTTGTTTATGGTTATAGAATCTGGTGTTAGCAGAAGGACTGGCCTATGTTTGAAAGAAAATAAGCAACAGTAAGTATCACTTGGAAAACGCACCAGAAAGTGAACCACCAACACTAAATGACAGCACACACATTCATATTTCAGGCATGATCTTTGCCTCAATGAAATCCTGCTGGAGCAAGACTGATCCCTAACAGTAGGAACAGCTAACACTAACCAGCATTAATTCACACTATTATTTTCTGGAAATACGTTCAGGGAGTTAAAAGCCAAACTTTCATCTGGGTACTTAGCAGTCCTTTCTGCCTGTCAGACCCATCTCCTGAAACACATACTACCCAAAAGGCAAGTTTCATTAGCTGTGCCAATTCTGAACCCATGAGTAAATGTGCAATGTGGTGTACAGGAATTTAACAGCATGACCCCCATTAATAGTAATGCAAGTCATGTAACTGAGTTCCTGCTCATGGAGCTGAAAATTTACCTTTCGCTGCCTAACCCTAAAGGCTGCCTTTTCAGTTACTGCTTCTCCAGAAAGAAGTTGGGATTCAAATTTCAAAGACCACATGCTGTAACACTGAGTAGCAAGAAGAGGTACCAAACAGTGCCAGAGAGAAAACCTGGTCTTCCTTAAACAGACTATGAAAGAAGTGGATAATTACAGGACTCAAATGAAAGGAATAAAAAGCAGCCATGAGTGTTGCAGCATTTTATCACCACACATGATGATTCTTCAAACATTCTGTGCATCTCATAATGAAATTAATTTTGTTTGCTATACTGATTCTTATGTTTTTATGTTATAGTCACATATAGGATCACTTGGAGAAGAGAAAGAAACAGTCTTGTCTCAGGATCCACATGTAACAGCATAAGTTCCCTACCTTTTTCTCTATCTGTAAACCAAGATGAACCATATTTATGTTCCTCAAGTGATGGCAATTCGTACTTAAAACTGAAAACAACGTAAAGAAACTTAAGTTTGCCTCACTGCACTTTCATGAAGATCAGTGGTTTTGATCTGTGAGTGACAATCTCCCATCTCATGTCAAACCCATAACATTCACCCTTGCCCAGAGAAAGTCACAGGCAAAATGTGACTACAGGAATGACAGCCTCCTGGGATGTCTTTTGAAAATTGCAGCTCCCTTTCTGACCATAGCAGAGATAACAGTGAGACTCATCTACTGTTCTCAGTGGTGACCTGGACTGCCCTTCTCGAGCTGCACTGGGGTATAGCATTCCCTTTGGCCACTTGTAGCGACTTTATCAGTAGCAGTAAGAGAACAACACTGTGGAGGTATTTTTACTAATGACAGCAAATCTGATTTTTGTGAAAGTCATTTATGGAGCAATGTTTAGACTTCTTACCATAAATTCAATAGCAAGAAAGACGTAGGTTTTCCCAGGTGAAAAACCACGAGGAGCTCAATCTGTGAACTTGTGTTTTGTAAGTGGAGATCAGACAGAGGAGAGAAAGTCATCAAAACACATCTGTTTATAGTTTGCAAATCCACTGCAAAAATCCACTCTGATTCCACTTAGAACATCAGACGTGGATATTCTCATGTATCTTAGTTTCATTTGGATTCTCTATTATGTTTAAGTAAATATTTAAACTGTGAGAGCCCACACAGTTACTTATTAAAGACGCAGCTGGTGCAATGATGCACAGAGAATGGAAAAGACATACAGATCAACGGACAATGGGAGCCCTTGTGCTAAACACTTTACCCTTGTATTTTAGATCATATGTCCTACTGTTTCCAAGTCAGGATGCAAACTTGTTGGAGAGGTTTAAGCAAGTAGTCTAATCTTTGGCAGATTTATTTTAAATTAAACCAGACTAGATAGTGTCTGTGCCTGTAATAGTAACGCTGCAGAAGTTAAAATGTTTTTTTAGTCAATCAGCAGCAGTGGTGACACTCAGATTCCTGGATCTCGCCCTTTTATGAGTTAATCTGCAAGATAATAGCCTGTTCCAAAGGTCTCACAAACATTTCCTCCACCAGAAACTTTTTTCGCACTTCCATTCTTAGATAAAAAATTGCCACATGACTTTTCTCACAGATGGGAAGAAGGAGAGTGGTTCTGGCCAGCCATCAGAGAGTGTTCCAACATAACGGATATTCCCTGAGCTCAGACTGAAAGCCCAAACCCCAGCCAAGGAGATCTTCTGCCTGCTTATCCACCCCATTGAGTCTATTGAAGGAGCTGAGGAGATGATTCAGCAGCAGACTGTAAGTATGGCCAAGACTCAGAAAATGCAAACCAGTATTGCTTGTAGATGAGACACAACTACCATGTTACACTTGGCACCAGGAGGAGACCCACTTTCTTGGGGGTCAGATGTGGCACATTGTAAATTCTGCATTTGCTCAGCTCATTGTAGACATTAAAAATACGTTTATTTTAGAAAGTCATTACTTTAGCAAAATGCTTTGCGTGGCATAGCTTAATAATCAGAACTTGGCTTGTTTGTCTTTTTAATAAGCGAAAATGTCTAAGAGGAAAAGCCATCCTGAAGTCAGCGCCAGCCTTTCAGTGACTCCAAGAGTTTGCTTACCAGACAGTAAGTTACCCTTCTCTTTTTGTTAATTAGCAGCTAATGATTTATTGCTGTTTGGCATGGTTAAAGGTTAAAAATAATCTGTTTCCTAGTTATTTTTTTAATACTCTCCTCTTCACTGTTAATGTGCTGGTTCAGACGCCCACCACCTCCAAAAGTGCTGCGTGGAAAACGCCTTGTACTCACACCTTTTGGGGCTCTTTGCTTTTCAACGCTTCCAGCTACAGTAATAATGGGAAAAAATGGAGCAACCGACATTGGGTCCTGCTGGAGGCTGCTGCTGGGGCTCTGGCTGCCACCGGGATCCCCGTGCCCGGTTCCCTGGCACTCATTAGGCCGCCCGCCAGCTGCCCGCTGCTTCGTTAACCCGCCGGCCTCTGCTCCGCGCCTGATGTGGGGAAGGGAGGAACCCCTGCCGTTCCCAGGCCATGCTGTGCTGCTTCAGTGGGCAAAAAGCTCATTAAGAGCCCATGGCAGCCGCGGTCTCCGTGGACGAGCTGCTGCAGCCCAGCCCCCTCCACCAAGGAAAATAAATAAATAAATAAACAAACAGGAAAAAATAAACAGGGAAAGCACACTGCTTACAGTCCTGAGGCAAAAGACTAGGAAATGCCAGAGGAGCTTAGCATGGACTTGCAGACCACTCTGATCAATCAGGAAACTGCAAATTAGGCCCGATTACAGAAACCACTAACGTTAATCTTTGTTTTCTAGAGCGTTCCCTTACAGATTTCCAGAGCACCTTTAAAATAGGCGGTGTGAAGAACAGATCCTGATTAGTCACCAGGGAAAGGCAAGACGAGTAATTTCACATAGCCCCTTTACTCCTTTGATGTATGTATCCCCTTTATTCACCGAATATTTTAATGGCATTTCTTTATACAAATTTGGCTCAAGTCTGTACAGAAACACAAGAGCCTGTGACAGTGAAAAGGAACACCAAAGAGTTTGCCATCAGTGAGTAAAAAATGCAAATCCTGAAAAGCCACCAGACCAGTTCCTTTTCCTAGAGAAACGCCCTGCAACACCAATCATCAGGATCCTGGCTGGCCCACAAAGTCAAGCAAGTTTTACTGGCCTGATTTGTTACCTCCTTTCGGGCTGCATCTAGAGGCTAAACTTTGATATTCAAAGCAGGAGGCTTTCAGCATAGCTATTAGACCTGGCCCTAGTGGATGGCACTGCCCGAATGGCTGCTGCTCTTCCAGTGCTGGGGCAGAGATGAGGAGCAGTCCCTCCTGCCACAACATGTGGCAATGGCACAGCAGGGCATAGTTACGCATAGTTACACAGGCATGGCATCCAGATATGCTCCCTTGCCTCTACAGCAAGACCAGTATCTTCATAAATATCCAGCTACTGCAAAGTAGTAATTTCTTTTGACTAATTTTTGCAAGGGCTGCTGTGGTGCCGATGAGATGACTTTTCCCTGTCTGCAAATGGAAATTTCATTCTCAAATGTGTATTCCTGGATGCTTCTCAGCTCTTTGATGCTGAATCAGTAACAGAGCAAGACAGCTCTGTTTTGGCTGTCAAGAGGTCATTCTCTCTCTCTCTCCTCAAGACAACATTCAGTTTTCCATATGGGATACAGCACCCACCACAGTACTCTGCTGCTCTGGCTGCCCTTGTCCTTCCTCTGCAGCTCTCTCCTCGCTCTGATCTGCCCCTGTGGCTGACGTCCCTTCTCCCCGACCTCTCCTGCCCTCTGAACCGTTTTTCTGCCTATTTTGCTGTCTCACTCTCTTTTCACCAACAAGGGTGTTCTCCAGCACCCTTGGAGAACTGGGAAAAAAGGACACATCCTTTGATGCTGGAAGAGCCCCTTTGTTCTTCCCCTGCTGTCTTCTTCCAGTTCAGGAAATCCTTCTCCCTTTGCCATTTGTCCCTATCCACCTGCCAAAGAACCATTCTCAAATATTTTTGCTTTATATAAACCTTGTAAGGTCTATGACATATTTTTGCATTCAGGATGTCAACGTTGCTGCTTTCAGAGTCCAAGAAATACCTGTGACACTTATGCACAGCAACTAACTCCTTCCTGGACAAACCCTTGGTGACACCTTGCCAAGTAAACTGCTGCTTAGTGTGGGTAATGGAGTCACATTTCAGTCTACAAAATCCAGGAATCCCACACTTTTCTATGGGCTCCCTCCCTGACCCCAGGGCTGGATCTTTGTGAGGGTCTCCTGGCACACAGAGACTTCTGCAAGGCCAAGTAACTGCAAAGGGCTGCTTCCTCTCACTACATAGACAGATACAAAATACCTGAAAAGTTACTGCAAATCAGTGAGTTACTGTAATTTACTACATGATTGAATGGAGATAACAGTGCACTTCAAAGAACTCACACCAAATTCCTGAGGTGCCATTCCAATGACTCCGCTGGCTTTGAGCAAGGCCTTGCCAGGCTGGGCTGCACACCACAACCTTCAAGTGTGGTCTTATGGTGAGTCCAGGACCATTCAGATTCTGCCAGATCTCATGGACATCCCTTACATCTCCTTAGCCTTCAGGAGGAGCCAAAAATCACCATTTTGGGAGGTGCCACTACATGTCTTTGGATTTTTGCAGCACAGAGGCATCAGATGGCTTGAGCAAACTGGGCTCGAAGAGCATTGCTGGGTGCCAGGTTCCCCAGCATGACCTGAGAGCCCCACATGAGGAGGAAAAGTCATAAAGCTGACACCCAGTTCAGGTGTGGGGTGTGCACCCTAGACGGGCACAGAAGTGAAGTTTTTGAAGCCTTTGAAACCTGGCTGATGTGAGAAAAGTACTGAACAGCCTTGCCAAAGATGAGCCATTCCAAAAGAGAGCCTCTTCCAAAAGAGGAGGGACTCAGGCTGGTTTTGTCAAGACATGGTCCCTTACTGTGCAGATGTTTTCTGAAAAGTTACTGTTTCTGCTTGCATATAAAATCACTACCACAACGACCAGTGTTTTCAGGTGGTGTTTGCAAACTCTGTGAGAGCAGCAGTTCCAAAAGCAGGCGGGGGAGAGAACAAGCCAGGCACTGGGTACATGCTTTCCTTCCCTTGTCCAGTCCTGGGAGAGATTTCTCAAAGCTGTCAACTGAGAGCTGAGCTACTCAGTGCTGGGGAGCAGGTCACACTTTACATCTCAATGACCTCCAAATGACTTTCACTGCTTTACACTTTAATTTCCCGAGACACAGATTTAGAGGTGAGCTATTTGTTATTTTGTGTCAAGACAATGGAATGTCGCTGGACAGCCAAATCCTGATTTCCTTTCCCAGATATCAATCACTTCACACTTACCCTCTACAAGACAAAAAACCCAAAACAAACAAAACACTAACAAAAACAATTACTAATTGAAATCCACATGAATAAATATCGGTGGAATTGCAGGGAGGGGCTTTTAAAGTCCAGGCTCACATATCTTTGTTCTGCAAGGGCAGATCAGCTGCCCACCCCCACCCCTTTGCACCCCCTAACACCTGCGAAGGCTCCACAACCAGCCAGAGCAAGAAAAAGTAAATATTAGCCAGGCAGCCCTCCAGTGCTTTTCAGGAGATGTTAGGAATGTAAATGGTTGCCATAGGCCTGACCAAAGTCCCACTGAGGGAGTGGTAGATGCTGTGGGAGTGTGTAAGAACAGGGCAAATGTGCAGCAACATTTCTGTTCTAACTAAGCTTTCCACCTGCAATACTGCAGGCTGGAACTCAAGACAGGTTTTCACAGGATTCCATTGCATTTTTTCACTTGATGTGACTCATGTTCTCATCTAAACAGAATTTTGATTTATACAACCACAGAAGATAACCCAGTGAGTCCTGCTCAATAACATCACTTGTGCTCAAGTGAAAACATTCCTTTAGAAAGGGAAATACTGACTTGATTTAAAGATTTCAAGGGACAGCAAGAACATCAGAACTGGGGGCAGGTATATTAATTCTAATCAGAATCTGTCAAGGTTCGGTTTTTATATAGCAAATCTATGGTCTTACCTAGAGGACGACTTTCATTGATGATACTCTGGGTTTGGGAAGAGGTTGCATTTGGCCTCAGCAAGGATGTGAGTGTCTGAATCATGAGCCAGAAAGCCAGGAAATGACTCATAAACAGAACTGTTTTTTCTGAGATTACCTTTTCTCATGGCATTCTAAAAATTGATTTCTGAGCATGTGGGAAATGACATCTTTTGCATTCAGACATGAAGAACATATTTTATGTGTTTTACTAGAACAATATTTGAATATTAAATGTAAATTGCAGAATGCATTCAGTAATGAAAAATCTAATTTGTTTCCTTCCTCTAGCTGCTTGTAATTTTAATTGCTAGGGGCTTTTTTAAATGGCCATGCCTCTAACACCAAAAATACATAGTATAGATAAGTAATACAAATGCATAGTTACAAATTCCTCATACTCTCATATTGTACATGAGCCTCCAGCAGTACCTACCACATCTTTCAACAATATACAAGCCTACCCACCAAAAAGCATAATAATCTGATGATACAGCAACTTCTGTTCTCATAAGAAAGTTGTGAAAGAACTGTCATAACCTGCTTCTGGTTAACCACTCTGGTATTCCACAGTCAAATTTCCTTACCTTCTTGAAATGAGAAGTAAATTAAACATGAATGTCTCTCGGAATGCTGTTTAAAAATTTTGGATGTGGCTAGAAAAGAGAGTGACTTTTACACTTGAAATGCTTTTTTTCTCATAAAGCTGAAGAAACCCTGGTAACTTTCTCTGTGAAGAACAGGCCCCCCAGTTACATGGGGTAAGTACAGCTAAGTCCTCAAAAACCTGAGCTAATGAACTGACTGTCGTTATGCTCCCTGTGGTTTTGGTGTTCTGCAAGCTTCCCTATGCATAAGCCATGGCAGAACTTTTGATCCCATGAAAATGCCGTAGAAGGAAAGGCATCCAGCACAAATTGATGATCTGGTGAGGTGAATTTGTGCTCTGCTGGAAGTAAGCACTGTCCACCACTTCCTTGCTGTAACACCACTGACCTGCTATTAAACAATTCACAGTGAGATCGGTGATAAGGAAATTATAAAATTGGAAGAAATATGGTTAAATCTTAAGTAAGAATAGGAAGTTTCTTTTAAGAGGAAGAACTACATTGTAACATGCTTTTTGCCTTGCACACTTAAGAAAGTCTTTAAAAGATATATTGGCATTTCTTAGAAATTTTATGAATTTAGGTTTTGAAATGACACAAAACTCTATTTCTTTCTAGAAAAATATCCCCAAAGAAGTAGGTTGCTCCTAATAGAATAACATTTTCAGAATTTCCAGTACCTCCGCACCTCCACAGTTTGCTTGACACGGCAATTACTGTTCTTCATTTTTCTTTATCAGACAATGCCAAGCAATGCTGGATCAGGTCTGTGTCGATCACAAAAGCTGTAAACACAGCAAGTCAATCTGAGCCAGCAAAATCCAAACTCTGGCAGTGCCCACATCTGATCAACAGTGGCATTACCATAATCTTCAACAACTGCATTGTTTATTTAAAAAATCTCCCTCAATCCCTTAACAAATTAGTCTGGAAGCCACCATGAGGATTAACTTCAAAAATTCTCTTCAGATCACAATTACATCTGCTCAAATGTCACCATGACACTTGCATAAGTCATACCCAAACATTATTGCTAATTGTTTTCCAGTTATTTGACTTCTGTCGGGGTTTGTAATTTCCAACCAAGTTACAAAACTCAGCACTCAGCTGGGCAATCCTGCTCTGATGTGAGAGGTGCTCCCCAGCACAAGGGGTAATACCAAATACATATCTAAGAATTTAACTGCCAACAACTTTTCCTGATGGTTCGGATTAAGAAGCAAACTATACTGGTTGGTGTACTGGATACTGTGTGGGCAGTGTCTTTCACCTAGGGTCCAATGACTAAAGTTATGCCTAGCTGGTGGCAGCTATGTGGCTTTTCTCCAAAGAGCTGGCAATCCCTATTCAGCTGCAGGCATGTGCCTGCCCCATAAATCACCCGCAGCGCTGGCAGCCTCCTTGGCAGGCTCAGCAGGGAGACCAGGAGCTGAGCAAACAAGGTGTTTGTGCTGGAATGCTTGCACGAGGTGGGACTGGGGTGGCACAGGGAACCCTTTGCTGAGCTACTGCGTGATGCTGCCTGCTGGTCCTGGAACAACAGAGTGCTGAGAACGTAGAACTTCTAACAAGGATTGCTTCCCTTTACAGGAAAGAAAGCCATAACCAGTGCCATCCTTGTCTTTTGGCAGAATTATTAGTCTGAATTTCATTACAATTTTGTAGTGAAAGGCACTTTCACTTTTTTTTTTCCCCCAAGGCAAAGTGGCAAAATCAACTGTCAGTCCTGGATGTGGAATACATTTCCATAACAGGCAAATTTGCCATCATCAGAGAAGGTCTGTGTTTTCAGAAGGAAGTGAGATAACCTATCTGTCAGCTCCAAAGGCACCTCATGCAGGGGTATGTGTGCCAGAGGCAGCAGGGCTTTTCTCTGCAGCAGACCATCAGAGGTTGCTGCACTCATCCCACACCATCCAAAACAAATTGCTATGTTAACCTCTCCAGACCTGCACCACTCCCACTGCCTGTGACTGCCTGTGCCACTTGTGCTTATGCCCTTGCATTAAAAGGCACATCCTGCCTGCCCATGGCAGGGGACTGCACGTGGCCACCAAGCTTCAGTTGCCCATGGCTACAACAACACACAGCCCTGTAATCTTGATTTTTGGTGACTGTGTCATGCCCCCCACCCCACTTGGTGATGGATGGCTGCATGAAACTTGGTCTTAGCTGGTCTCTCCTGGATGGGAGAACAGCAGAAGAGGGGTGGATGCAAGTTTTAAAAAGAAAAGCCTTGTGTACATATCCTCAAGTTGCTCAGCAGTGCTCTGCCTCTGGCCGCTGTCAGGCAGTTGTGTGACACAAGCTCCCAGAATGAAAACAGGCTCTAGTAAGACAAAGGCAGTGATGAATGTTAAGAGATTTGCTGTAAAGATAATCCTGAAGATAATTCTGCCAACAAGTGGCAGACATGACGCGTGCAAGAGTATAAGAAATGCAGGGGTTGCACAGGTCTGTACTTTGCAACTGGCTGATTTTTCTGCTTAATTTAGAAAATGGGGGGATGCATCCTCAGCTCCCCAGAAATGCAAAAACTCAGCAAACCCCAAATCCAATAACCTTCCCTTTATGTATCCAAGCTTGCCAGGTAAATGTTGCATTTTTTATCTCAAGGTCTTTCCTACTTATAGAGGAATTATAGAAAGTCTTTTTCTGCTAAGCCTCACACAGCTGCTCACTCTCCCCACAAAAGGATGGGGGAGAGAATTAGAAGGGTAAAAGTGAGAAAATTTGTTGAGATAAAGACAGTTTAATAGCTAAAGCAATTATTGCTGTGCATATATGCAAAGCAAAACAAGGGATTCATTCACCACTTCCCATGGGCAGAAAGGTGTTCAGTCATCCTCAGGAAAGCAGGGCTAGGTCACATGTAATGGTGACTTGGGAAGACAAATATCATTACTGTGAACATCCTTCCATTCCTTCTTCTTCCCTTCAATCATATGGTATGGGGTACCCCCCTGGTCAGCTGTCCTGGCTGTCCCCTCCCAAATCCTTGTGTACTGCCAGCCTCCTCACTGGTGGGACAGTCTGGGGAGTAGAAAAGTCCTTGACTCTGTGTAAGCCCTGCTCAGTAGCAACTCAAAATATCCTTGAGTTACCAACACTGCTGAAAGCACAAATACAAAACACAGCCCATATTAGCTACTGTGAAGAAAGTTAGCCTTACCCCAGCCAAACCCAGTACACTTGGGCATTAAAAGAATTGCACAAGGAGATGAAGAGTGTACATGGATTGAAAGTGGGTGGTTCAGAACAGACAGGCAGATGGTTTTTGTTTTAACATTAAGAGCATTGACAGATACTATCTTCAGCTGTGCTCTTAATTTATGCCTCTTTGGACACCTATATTCACAGAACTTCATATGACATTCCTCTTTCTGGCCATTATATGGCCTGACTAGCTACAGGAACAGCATCATATGAAACCTTGACCTGGCCTGAGATTGCCTTTTCTCTTCCTGACTTTTCATCCATGACCCTGTCCTTCCTTTCACTTTATCCTAAGTCCTGAGCAAGTGCAGATAGGATCTATTTCTCTGTTGTGAACAGCTTCATCCCATGTCTACCTGAGCTGGCAGCAGTCCCAAATCCACATCATCCTCAAGAGCCTTGGCTGCCCACAGCTCCATCTGGATCACAGCAAGGCACACAAGCTCTGTCCAACAGTGCTGGAGAGCCACTACTCAGATGGCATGGACAAACAGGGCTCACTGAGGTGTTCCAGATATAGAGGTGGTGAGTTTTGCACAGAGGCTACCCCTGGCATCAACAGCCAGTCCAATCACTACTAGTGTACAGAGGATTTGTGGATGCAGACTTCAAAAATTAAGCTCTGTTGGTGCTACAGCCCAGCTGTATGGGCATGGTAGAATAACCCTTCAAGATGAGCTTTGGCTGAGGAGCCCTCACGTCAGGGAGAGAGCTGCCTTCCTGCCCACTCGCTCGCCCGCTGAGCAAGCACAAGGGGGGATCTGCAGTACCCACCCCAGGTATGGAAAATAAAATACAGTGCGGGACTTGGCGCTGAAACACAGGGTGTTCTGACACCTGTAAACAGCTTTCAGCCAGTGGGTGAGGGATAAAACCTCCATGAGATGGGAAAGTACTGGCAAATTCTAGTGCATGAGTGGGCTGAGAGTTAAATCTCTACACTATTAACTCAGTCTTCAGTGATACTCAAGCTGCAGCTTGCCCCAGATGACGGCCAGTTAACTCAAGAGAAACCATCACTTACCACAGGCAAGAAATTTTTGAATTCATATGTGGGTCTAATCAAGAGCAATGCACCTCCTGTTCTTTGAATTCACAACACACCAAAGATCAATCCTAAGCAGCCCTCACTTCTTTCAAGTTTATCTCTAACTGAAGAATTTGCCTGTTTTCTCCAGCAGTTGTCTTCAGGCTAAGTGCAGGACTGGGTGAGAAGCACAGAGAGATGAGAATCAGCAGGTCCCTACGAACTCTAATCGCTCTGAAGGGGTGGGCTACTCACAAGGCAGCCAAGTATCTGAAACAAAATCCATGGCATGTCTCAGTCAAAGACATTCAGGGAGAGAGAAAAAGAACAGCAACTTACAAATTATCAGATATGAGAAGAAACTTCATCCCACTTATGGGAAAAGAGTAATATTTGTCCTGAATAGCTCATCCTAGGAGGCTGTAGGTTCAAGAGACCAGTACACTAGGCACTCATCCTACCCTCTCCTAGGCACTCATCATTTACACCTCCTGACCATGGAAGTGGATCCCACCACAGACACTGCCTAACAGCACACAGAAGTTCTTACTTCTGTGAGTCATTCAGGGCTTTGTTCCTCCTGTCCCCCAGAATTACTGAACTGCACATCAGACACCCACTGATCACTTGTTTCTGTTTGCTTTTCTCAGGTTTTCTGTCATTGAGGTAAAATTATCCTGTGCTCCCTTAAAGAGATGCAGAAGGACCTTCTGCCTACAGAACAGTAACATCCTTAAGCAACTTGGATGTCATGTATGTATAAGTAACACATAATATACAGAACATATAAATACAAATATACAGGTACATGCCCTCTATAATTAAAGGAACATGTCCATACTCAAAATATTTTTATGTTGTGCCAAATGATGAATTCTACCCTGAGGTAATGAGTCAGGTAAAACATTAACATAGGTTTGATGGTATATCTCAAATTCTGAACAAAACTGTGTTTTCATCAGAAGTCTGGGAGAGTGGCTTGAACTTTACACTTAATTACAAACACTACTCACTACTTGGTTCAGTAAAACCTGCTGTTCCAAGTACTACCTACAATCATACATAATCCTGTATGTGCAATGAATGACAGTTCATGTGACACCATTGCTCTTGAGCATCACTACCATCAAATAGGTTTTTCTATTCCAAACAAGTATCAGCATGGCTAAACCTGGCCACTGTCACTCATGCTGGCAGGCTCAGGAGAACCAAAGGACAAGGACCAAAGTCCAACAGAGGCTGATGATATTCTCATCACCTGGAAAGGAAGTATAGTACCAAGGCAAACAGGGTAGTTGACATTGCTGCTGTCCCTTACACCAGCTATCCTGTGGACAAGCAGCAAGCTGTTTCTACTATTTTTTAATAAATTTTATTTTTCAGGCTGAAATCTTCCCCCTCCTTTCACCTTTCCTTTCAAAATAATTTTTGAAATTCCATTTCTTCTGAATTTCTTACCAAGATATATATATCTCTTGCTAAAGCAGGTCACCCACAGGTTACCTTTAATTCAATAGCTCCCATTGATTTTAATGGCTGCAAGATCAGGACCCCACTAAATGTGTATGAGCTATCAAGAGTCAGTAAGTGGCCTTCTAATTCCTCCCCCTTGGTGTCTCCCCTTCCAGAAATTCAATGCAGAGCCAACACAGTACAAGTTCCATGTGTTTCCCTCAGGCACTTCTACTGAAACCAAGTGTGTCAGCTGGTTTTCCCCAGTGTAGGGAGCATTCATTTCCATCACTACACAGTAAATAAAATGATATTGCTTCCCTTTCTCTGATACAGTCTGTTTCCTTACTGCAATGTTTTACATTGCTGGCACATAGCAGGATTGGTAAGAAAGCATCAACTACTTGAACTGGCAGAGAACTGGTTTGATGCCTTTCTGCAAACACAGTAGAGCAAAGCCATCTTATCTTTTACTGATGAGGCTCCAGTGTGTGGCCCCAAGTGGCAGGGGACCTTCATGATATGCAGTTCTAAACCATCATTTTCCAACAACACTAAAGATAAATATTACCAAGCACATCACTTCTGAGCTAAGTACAGAAAATACTTTATAGGAGTAGCTTCTACACTTGCTTCTTGTTTCATTAGGGTTATTAGCAACCTGACTTTGTGCAGGGTGACTGCACATCACCAGGATGTGTCTATTAAGAAAATAGCTGCTGCTGTAGTTTTTTAATGCAAGGAAGACAAATCAATAAATTGGATGTCTATGGGTATCTGCATTGATGATTATGCATTTCGTTGATGATTATGCAATGAAAACATTGGCAAGAGGTGTCTAAAAAGGAGTAAAGACCAGAAGCTCCCCAGGCAAACAGCAGAATTGGCAAAGGGGCAAGGAGCACAAAAGGGATGGTAGTGGAGGTAGCCCCTGTGGCCCTGCTTCCAGGAAAAGACAGAAGCAGACAGGAGGGAGGAGAGTCCAGAAGGGCCTGAAGGTGAGGATCAAACATGAACTGGAGATAGGGAGGAGGGAGACAGCTCAGAGCTCTGTGTGCTCAGAAAGACTGAGCAGTATCTGAGCAGCACAAAGGGGCTGTGTAGCCTTGGGATGATGAACTGACACTGCAGTAGGATTTTGGAAAGACTGGAAGGATGCAGTACCTGCAAACTAATATGTGTGCATAATTTAAGGAAACTCTTAAGTTTTGGTACTCTGTTTTTCAAACATCTCAACTGTGTCAAGTTTAGACACAGCATCCCATTTATCCTAGCACAACTCGAATCCCTAAATTATCCCTGTCTTTTCAACCTTCTCATTTCAACCTCAGGAACTTTACTTCCAGCTTTGTTAAAACATGAAGTAGCCAAGAAACTGCTGTGCAAACAAACAGCAGCCGAGGTGAAGGCTTAACCCTGGGGCAGGGCTGCAGAGCTGCCTCCAGCTGTCACTGCCCTGCAGCAGCCACTCCCTCTTTCACTGCTGGGGAGCTGGTGCAACATGTGCGATTCTCAGATATGCTGGGAAGTCCTGAGAGCATGCTGAACACATACTGCTGAGCATATCCTACTTGTGCCATTTACTCAATATCGTGAGCTCCCCCCTCCAGCCCAGATTTAACCATCCTGCAATAAATGCTGCTAAGGGGAAGGTGATGACCTCGGTCTGTCACATGGACAGCAAAGGGCGCAGCGCTGCTCTCCACACAGTGACCCTGCTTTTCATCACTTTCATGTCACACAAGTGGCAAAGGCAGTGAAGTCAACAGTGTTTCCTGGTGTTTCCCTCTGTTCTCCCTCCCTGAATTTTTTCCTGTTCAGTGGAGACTGGCTCATTTCACTTCAAAACACTGGGGCAGAAGAAGAAAATGATGACAGGACACACGTGTTAACAACAAGAAAACACCAGCTGCTAACATGGCTCACCTACCAGCCTGCTTGAACCATAGCAAGCTCTGAAAATGAGGCAGGAGTTTATTTTTAACATCTGTGTCAGATCTCTTTGCCTTTTAAAGAGCATTCCTCTGCTCCTTGGGCCCCTTATCTGCTCCTTGGCACTTCAGTGAGCTGGTCCAGTGGGGTTCTCCCTGCAGATGTGCCCAGGAGCCTGAAAACTGGAGTGTACCTCCACTGCCTCAGCAAGTACTGCTCACCATCCTCTAAGAAAGATGCACACATGGAAACAGAGGAAGAGCTTCACAGTGTCCACAGATGTGTACATGGCAACACACCAAGATCCGCTTCTATTTCTCTGGGCTCCAGATAGCAGAGAGTATATTATGTATATTAAGCACAAAACTTAATTTTTAATTTTTTAAAAAATATATAAAATACTAATAGGAAGCTTTTCATTACCTTAGTAAAATATCCTTAGGCTAGGAGATCCTATCTAGGAGTCAAAATAAAATTTTAATCCTCCCATTCAAACTGCCACACAAACTGTGATGAAAGGATGGAACACTGGGAAATAAAGAACTTGCTGATCATATTAATCCTTCATCTTCTATTCAGCTTCCTACACCAGTATCCTGTTTCCTTTTTAACAGCCAACAATGCTTCTCTATTTCCTTATGTGATCCTCCAAAATTCTATCATGTCAAACTTAAAAGGAATGCTTCTTAGCCACTAAATGAACTCTTTAATTTTTGTTATGGTTTATGGATCTCTGACATCTACCAGTAGATAGTGACACTGTACACTCTAAAAGCCTGCTTTCTGGTTCATCATGAAATGGCTGCTCTGCACAGATAGCCTGAAATACTTTTAGCTCAGTCAGACTGACCCTGTGACCAAGGGGGCAGCTGAGGGACAGGGACCCCAGAGTCCACCTTTGAGTGCCATGGACTGCATGCAGTGACAACTTTTGCATTTCTCTTGTGCATCTTTTTATGTAGCAGACAAAACAATACTTAGTAAGACAGCGGTTTATTACTGAAAGGTGTGAACCATTTAATAATCATATTTTCCAAACCAGAGAAGCCAGCACTAGCTAAATTTGTCATTTGACAAGAAAAGACAGCTATAGGGAAGAATTTTCTTTGTATTAGAAAATTCTGCACTATTGGTTGGTAGTTATTACACTAAAGAATTCTACAATTTTATAACAAGATACAAGTGAATCAGTTGTATACACTTGTATAACAAGATACAAGTGAATCGCTGACACTTCTAACAGCCTAAAAAACTGAAAATGAAAATAGTTCCAAGTACCTGAAGGTTTCCCTAGGAATACTTCTGAAAAAAATGTACTACATCTAGTTTTGCCTTCCTGGGTTAAAACTCAAAAGTCCTATGGGAGAATTGTCCCAGGCAAGGTAAGCAAGACCAGTACCATTTGTGCAGAGCTGTACCAATGTGCCTGGTTAAACAAATAGAATTCAGGTCACCAGCATGTGTCAGGTCAGAGCTGGATGACCCACACCTCTACTGCTGTAGAAATAGCAGGGTTATCACCAAAACAATTAGTCTTACCTTATTGTAGTACTGCACCTGCACCGAGTGCCACTGCCCGTCGCTGACCCCTCCTGCAATGAAAGGGGCCACTGTAGTGGTTGTCTCCCCTGCAAAAACAGGCAGAGGGGAAAAACAAGTCACCATCACTGCAAGAAGCACAGAGAGACTCTTGTTGGGCACAGGATACAGCCACCTTGCTTCAATATGGAGGAATTTGGGTCTGTCCTGCAAGACAACAAATATCTCCAGTTTCATGGAGTTACTCTGATGCACAAAAACCAGCTTCTGGCACATTTGGGTGAATTCTGTAGTTTTTAAATCATGCTTCTGCAAAGTGTGGTAGCAGATGCATTGGGTAGATACAGCTATTGCTGAAGTGATCAACTGAGGGAGAAATGCACAGGAACTTTTCTGTATTTTTGCCAAAAGCACCTTTTGAGGTCTTTTTAGTATGATGAGTATTGTGATAGGATATTTTGTCAGGGAAGGGAAGTGACTCCTTGTTAGATCTGAAAAAGTAAAATCCAAAAGTACTCTAGTTTAAAACCCATGGTAACCTTGGGCTCAGCAAAATTTTACCAGTGATTAATGGAATTATTGGCAGGCTTTCAGTATTTAAATCTGAAAGCAAGACTTTACCATTGCAATTGGGAAGCTGAAGCTCTTAAGCCAGAACTGAGTCAGCAGACCCAGCTCAGTAACCAGGCATATCTGTTTCGAGGTAGCAGTAAAATAAACATCATTCATGTTGAAAGTACATAATAGGCCTGGCACAGAGAAGGGATTGCTCACTTTTTTTTTTCCTTTTCTTTTTCTTTTTTTTTTTACCAGTTGGAAAATTCTGCATCATAAACAAATGGAAAAGTAACTCACCCTGTAAACTAACATATTGTTGAGCTTAAAATATACTTTCAACTCTCTATTTGCAAAAAATACCTGAGTCAAGTATTATTCTTATATCTCCTACTCTCCTTTAACTCCCATCCCATATATTTTTGTTATTTAAACAATACATATTTCAGCTTAACATGCATGACATCCTGTTGTGATGGTTTTTGTCATTTAGTGATAAAATCTATACAAATAATTGGGCTTTTCATTCAGCCATCAAGTGTCTGCAAAAGGAAGATCACTGTTCTGCAATCCTTTTGCTCTGCTTTCTGTGAAAAAATTGTTGCAACACGTAACACAGTGAGATCAGGTGTCCAAAACTTGTACTGTTCGTTAAAAGCCACTTAAAACTATAAAACATAAACCATTCTCCTTCCAAAGAAAATACCATTTGTAATATGCAGGACCAGACCTGCTCTCAGGTGCAGCAGCACAAATCTAAATTTAGTTTCATGTATTTTAAAGGAGTTCCTTTACATTTAAATGCATATAAGTGCAAGCAGAATTTATTTTTTCCCATTCATCCTCAGGGTACTTTCCAAGCAATTTGATTCAAGTTTAGACAGGTGAAGCAGAGCTACAGAAGTACACCTCTCTGCAGCATGTTATTTCCTTACACTAATCCATTCAGAAACCTGCCTTAAAATCTAATTTGTACAACTTTGAGGTAATAAAGGGGAAATGTAACTAGATATCTTCAACCCAAAGTTTACCATCACTGGTAAATCAATGGGGTCACACAGGATTTACAATGGGGTCTGAGGGCAGCAGCCACCACTGGTGATAAGTGTGCAACACCAGTGTGGACTGTACTTACTGCTTCTGTGGCTTTAATGCTCGCAGTGTCTCACTTTCCACAAAAATTAAACAGGAGCTGACTTGAGCCCATGTGTCTATCCTGAATATGGTTAATGGCAAATAGCAGGATTATTTCCTGAATTACATGCCCAATACAGAGGCACAAACATCTCGCTTGACCTACGCATAACTCAATTTACAGGACAATAGCCCTTTCCAGATATTTGTTTTAGTCTCAATAGAAAAATACCTTAAACCTGTGACAACCACAGTTTGTCTACACTACTTCATAGATTTCATAAAGTCACCAAAGCCTTGCCACCAAAAGCACAAATCTGCTTCTGGGCATATGTCCTGCCTGAACTTTGCTTGTCAGCCCTCCCCTCTCCCTTCTCCTACAAGCACCAAAAGACACTGGCTTAGTCCTAGGGCAGAAAGCAAGCAAATGCCAAAGCTGCCACTTGTTTCCTGCCTCACTGTAGCAATGAGCATGAAGTTCTCATAAACTCATTGTTGTTTATGGCTTCTTCTAAAAGGAGGTGCTTCTCCAGGGCCGAAACACAGTCTAAAGACAGTACTGCTCTTCCCCAATCCCTAATGAATGTCAGGCAGCTTCACTTCTGCTAGCTTTTCCTTTGGCTTGTGTAGATTTTTTAGATAACACTTATGCACCTATGTCCCTCTGATGGTGAAATTCAAAAATGCATAAATACACAACACATCATAGTACGATAAAATGAAGTCTCATTTAAGCAAACATTGGCTTGGAGGCCAACATTCAGGCTAGTGCCAATCTTTTATAGTAGTCATAAACTCTGGCTTTTATAACGGATATGTTGACAAGCTCCTGCCTACGACAGTGGGTGTAATCACCACAAACCGCTACAATCTGGAGTACACCCGGCGCTGGTTGTTTACCGTGCAATGTCAGCCAGTAAATTAATGAGGCAGCAAATAGCCGTATAAAATCACTGAAGTGACTGAGAGGTTCTCCTGACCTCAAGCAGAAACACTCGACTCAAGTGAAACCTCACCTGCAGAGAAGGTGAGCTGGATCTGCTCCTCAATGATCTCCAAGGCAATGAAATCGTGCTTCTCGTTGAAACGCCCATTGTAGAGGAGGAGGGCGTTCCTCTCCCTGGTTGCAAACCTAGAACACAGAGACATGGAGTTAGTTTGTGCTTAACAGCTTATGGATTAAAGACTGATGGTCAAGTCACCCAGAAGAAAGACAGCATTGTGTTTAACAGATAAACAAGCCTTTGAATCAATCTTCAGGGAGAAAATTGTAAAACTGAGGAGCCGGCCACAGGATAAATCTACTCTTTCACAGTCAACAAGGCAAGCAGATAGAAATTACAGAAATCTGCTCTGCAGAGATCTGCTGACTCTCACAAGGGCTAAAATTAGGCAGACACAAGATGCAACAGCAGTATCTGACACTGACCAAACAGCAGCACTTACTACACTCTGCAAACAGTCTGACAGCTAGAAAGCATTTTCACATCAAAGGGGGGAATCCTTGCTGCCTGCTGGCTGTCTAAATGCTACAGGGTCCTAGGATAGTCATCAAATGATTAAAAAAGCCTGATGGGGAGATAAGGGGAAAGAAAGATAAAAGTTACTTTAATAACGCCATGTAGAAAACCAGTTAGTCAATCACCAGGTCAGTCAACTGGAGGAAGGAAAACAAACACTTAAAGATTTCACTAGATCAGCACCAATAGGTGCATTTGGGTTTTATGTTTCTTGTGCTACTAATATGGGATGTATCTTTCTTGTAAAAAAAGGGGCAACCCCACTTTTTAAAAAGTCTTGGTTTTTGTTTTTGTTTTGTTTTTGTTGTTGCTGTTGGTATTGGGTTTTTTTTTGGTTTTTTTTGTTTTGTTTTTGTCAGCACAGAACATTTTTTTCAAATTTCTATTTGTTGTGAGCATTTTATAATTTTTAATTGAATTCTCTTATCTCTGGAGAGTTGCATATAACTTTCATCTGCTCAGAAATGCAAAAAAGAAATTATTACACTTCACATAAACATTTTTACAAAGATTAATATTATATAAAGAGAGAAAAAAGAGAAAAACCATGGGAATTTCTTGTGTTTCCCAATGGCAATTTAGTCTGATTTTGTATCTTGAACTTCAGGAAATATGCCTGATTTAAATTAACCCACTTTTCCTACAAATGAATGAAATACTGAACACAGCTAATGAAAGCTGTCTTCCAGGGACACAAGAAGTGACTGTTGTGTCCATCATATCACATCTAATAGCAAGACTCTCATGTGATGCAAAAAAACCTGCATTTTGAAGAATGGGAATGAAGCTTTATTTTATATTACCAGGGTAGGCATTTGATAGAAAAAGTTCCAAAGACAAAGAATATATTTTACTAGAAGTTAGACATATATATGTTGTGGATCACATTGAATAGAGACCTTTCACAATTTGACCTACATGGAAATGGGAAATTTTATTAATATATTTTTAAACGTTTTTGAAGGATAATGAATTGTTCAAAAAACAGAAGTAATAAATTTGATATTTCCTGTAAAATTCAAATTTCAAAGAGAATGCATTATAGCCAATCAAAATATTAATGTTTTGATTACATTAAATCAGTTTTGATATACATATTTGTTTCTAGTTTTATTTATCATAGTACAATATTGTATAAGTAAAAGGCAAACTAAATTAATTACAATAATACCATTGAAATATATCAACATTATCAAAACATGGATTTAGTTTTCACTTTTCACCATCAAATATTTAATCCAAAGGAATACAGTTTTTGTAATACATTTCCCAAGACTATTTTGTCATGGATAACTGCTTCATCCAATTATTTTTATCACATCTATCCAGAATATATATGAGTAAAGGAAAAGAATAATATTAGTGGTACTTCTTCCGTGGGCAGGAAGATTTAGTTTGGCAGAAATAAAGGGAAGCTTAGTTTTGCTTGAATTTATTTTCTCATATTGCAATTTCCTACCATAATTTTAACTATGAAACCATTATTTATTAAACTATTACATTATTAAGCAATTTTGTATATTTGTGCTCAGTTCCATTCTTTGCCACTAGTCAAAAGCAAGTTTTGTTACACTCGCTGTTAAAAGCACTACTGCTTTAGAACTTGTCTGGTTATCACCCACCAGCTGGGGGAAAAAATATTGGTTTTTGATAGAAGGGATGTGTTTCATTCTATGACACAGGAAACAAAATACTCTATTACCAAATTTTGCATAAATAATGAGAAAACCCATCCACTAACAGTGTCTCTTGGAGTGAAGGAGTAGTAATTATTGGAATTAAGCAACGAAGATACATAATATTGGAAGCAGAAAGACATGTATGGTCAATAACCTAAATACTTTAAAAAACATTTTAGTTATGAGACTGGACAATGCAAATATTCTGCTCTTTGCTAGGAGTGGGTCATGAGTCACTTGAGGCCAAGGGAAGCTGGACACCCTGAGATTTTATGAATGCTCCCAAATCACAAAATATGTAATGGCAAATCATCATCATCATTGGAAGTCAAACTGCTAATTCTTGCTGATCCTAACATAATGTTTTCCTCCTCAACTGAAGGATAAAAAGCTAAAGAAACAGCTAGTGTAAATAAAAGTGAACTTCAGGTATGAAAAGCTAAATGTGTTGTTATTCCAGACAGTGTGGGATGAACCTCATAATGGCCTAGAATTCTTACAGTCACACTTAGTGGACTAAGTATTGTTTAGCTCATGATTAAATAAGCCATTATGGTTCTGAAGATGGTGAAGAAACCCTGGTGCCAGGACTATTTTTGTAAAGTACTTCACTATTTCTCAATAACCCCTGCACAGGGCATTTGAGTCTTTTTAACTTGAAGCACCCTAAAAGTCAAAGCTCTCTTCCCAAAAGCCTGAAAAATGACACCTCATGGCTGAGGTGACAAGTCAAGGGTAGTGCAGGCAATTCACGCTGGCAGCCAGCCCAGACCGCGCCTTTGTCTGCTCTCACTGTGGGTCTGACAAATCCAACGGAGCCTTTTGCTCCTCAGTTTTTCTGTGTACTTAGGCCTGTTGCTCTAAAACAATCTTCACAAGCACAACTCTCTCTTGCCTTGGCTTGTGTGCAAACCACATCTGTGCTTTCTGATTTAACCAAAATGTCAAGATTCCATAGAATTTTGACTTGAGGATTAAGGCAGATGAATGATAAAATGGTAGAAATCATGAAATGATAGAATGGTTTGGGTTGGAAGAGACCATAAAGACAATCCAGTTCCAACCCCCTGCCATGTGCAGGGACACCTTCCACTACACCAAGTTACTCAAAGTCCCATCCAGCCTGGCCTTGAACATTTACAAGGATGGGGCATTACTTACATGAGCAGAAGTGTTACATGGGGAATCTCTCTGGGATCTTAGTTCAGGAAAGTGAATTATGCTAAAGGACAGTACTGAAAAACATGCTATGAAAAAGTGACCTGGCTCCTGAGAGATGTGAAACACCAGGAAATGGCTGGGTGTTGGAGGGGACATAAGCCTGAAGCCTGTCTGATCTCCCTGAGCACTTTCCCTGGACAGATACACAAACAGGTCTGCCCCTGCAGCTGCTGCTGTACCTTTACAAAATAATCCCCAGCTCTGCTCTTTGGGGTCAGGACTAATACATTTTGCCTTGTTCATTCACAGTCAGCTGTGAAGGAAAACCAAAAGCCAATCCTGACCAGCTAAACCATGGGAAAGCTGCAAACCCACCCCCTCCCCAGAGAAGAGGCATCTGTGCACCTGGAGCTCTGGCATCACACCAAGCAAGCCCTATGCCTGACCCAAGAAGTCTTCTCCAGAAGAGAGGTTTTTCTCAGGGAAGGGAGAGCCCTTGCCCATGACTGTGGCTGCTATCATTACTTCTCCTTGCCTACCCGAGCATCCCGAGGGGGAAAGTGAGAGCCCAGAAGAAGACTGCCCAACATGGGGATGTTGGTGCAGATGGAATGGGGATAAGACTAATTGTGCCTGGGAGCTGGGATGGAACCAGAAGCAGGAGCTGGGTGTGAATGCCAGAAGGAGCTAAGTGAGGACATGGATCAGTTGAGGTTGTCCCAAGCCTAAAGTTAGGGACCACTGGAAAGCAAGAACCTGAGAAGGATCAGACTGTGTTCAGCCATGCCCAGGGCCTGACATGCCCAGGTCCTCTCACTGGTAGGGAAACAGGAGATGGGAAGAATGCTCCCAAACAAGGAGCACAAATGGATTGGTTCCAAAGCTGGGCTGAAGTACAGGAAGCCAAAGGCCCAGTTAGTAAAAGTGTCAAACCCAACATCCACTCCAGCACTTCTGCGGCTGAAGGCTGCTGATGGGTGGCCAGAATGGCCCTGGTATCCCTTCTCCCTGCTCCATCACCCTGTGATACAACAGGGAAGGTCGTGAGCCAGCAACTCAGAAACATCCACAGCAGGGCAGAAAATCAAATCCATTCAGATAACATGCCTGTGCCCTGCTCGCAGGAGTCACCGTCAGAAATCCCTGCGGTGACCTTCAGGGGCAGGTCTTTGGTGGGGATGAGTGACAAACAGTCCCAAGGTCAGGTGAGAAGCCATCAGCCACAGAACCCTTCCCCGCGGGGACTTACATGAGGGAGACAGTGAAGTGGAAGCGCTGCCGCAGCCCCTTGAAGGTGATGAAGGACTGAGGGGGGAAGCTCCTGGTGGTCATCTCGCAGTACGGCCGCTCGTACTCGCCTGGGGGGCACTCGCACTTGAAGCCCCCGATGAGCAGGTTCACGCAGGTTCCTCCGTTCTTACACACCCCGGGAGCACAGCGGCCGGAGCGCGCGTTCACCTCACAGTACTCTCCTGCAAGGGGAGAAGCAGACATCATGGAAGGTGACACCTCACCCCAGCATCAAGCTGCAATAATCAGATACCCAAGTGGTTCTGCTACAGTTAAACTGCTTCCAAACTTCTACACCCGATCCTCTAAGCAGCTGAGGTACAAGCCTGTGATGGCTGGGGGTAAGGATGCTGCATCTTCTTTAAGTCTGAATTCTCAGGGAAGTGCAGAGTATGATTTGCTGAGCCATCCTCTTGCAAATATGCAACAACATTGGCCTATGGCTTTCAGGTGCCTTGGCTGATTCCAAACTAGGTGACAAATACAGAGCTGGTGACAGAGAGATCTAAACAGGAGGAGGTAAAAACCCTGCACATTCCCTGTTAACCAAAATATGAGCGAATTGTTTTGGCATTTCACTATAGTTGGAAATTGTGTAAAACAGATAAATGGTTACACTTTGTCTTGGATGGAATTTGGCTTCACCACCCATGGTGGCAGCAGGACATGGCTGAGCTCATGATAAAGCTCTCTCAAAATGTCTACAGCAAGAATAAGGGTTTGCTTCCACCTTTTCCTACACATGCAGGTGACAACCATTATCTGAGCCCCTTGGAGCAGGGCACCTTAACTCTCCACACAAGTTATGGATTCTGTGTGCCACTTGCTAAAGTTGTTTCACCCCTAAATACTTTGTCTTTATTCATCCTCAAAGCGTGTAGTAAGATGTATTAAATACAATACTAAAGAATGTGGTGTCTTGCTTTGTATGTGTGCTGTGGGCTTTTGTCCTGTGCTTGCCCAAAATCTGAGAATGAATCCCAATTTTAAAAGAGTAATGTAGAGGATATTAATCTTTAAAAATCTGCTGCAACTGGGGCAAAAGCAACTGCTGAATTAATCATTGTAGAGAAAGCCAAACCCTCTGTGTGAGTTAATTAGCTAACATTAGTGTTTTGACATGTGTCATCCTATGGTATAAAGCATGTTCACATCCCACATGTAAAACTGTTCAGAGAAGCTGGAGGTGGCATATACCACCAGTAATGGTGTCTCACATATAAATGTAGAGCAATACTACACAACACAGCCAGCTGAAGGGACACCTTCCTAACACCTCAATGTTTGCATCAGATGATACAATTACATCGGGACAGGCTCTTTACAGTGGTGCTCTGCAACAGGACAAGGGGCAACAGGCACAGACTGAAAAGCAGGAGCTTCCATATGGGAATGAGGAAAAACTTCTGTCCTTTGAGGCTGACAGAGAACTGGAATGGGTTGCCTAGAGAGGCTCTGGAGTCTCTTTCTCTGGAGATATTCAAAACCCAGACAGATGTGATCCTGTGCAACTTGCTGTAGGTGGACCTGCTTTAGCAGGGGTTTGGAGAAGCAGAGACCCCTTCCAACCTTGACTATTCTGTAGTCCTGTGATTGATTCAAACATAAACAGCGAAAACATTCCTGCAGGAAAGAAAAAGCAGCAGGAGCTGTGGGGAGTGACTCATTAACAAAGGCAAATTTAAATGGAAAGTTTTGTTCCATTTGCTGCCCCACAGCCCTGCTCCCACAGGTTCCCACACCAAAGCTGCCCACACTGGAAGCAAGCTGAAGTACACTGCAGCAATACTGCTGCACCCAGACCTGGATCTGCACCTCCTTTGTGTGCCAGGCTGTAAACTGCCATGCTTTGCAGCTGGTTTAGCCACTGCCCCAAGGGCAGTGATCTCTGAGATAAGGTGAAGTGGGCAGCTTTGTGGTTTTGGCTCTCCAGCTTTGTTGCCTTTTTCTTCTTGCATCAACATCACTTGCCTTTCAGACAGGTATGGCTTAAGCTGGCAAAATGCAGGAGCAAACACTAGACTGCTATGATCAAGAGCCAGGCCTAGATGCACACCCCATCCAGGTGGTGCCAGCACTGGAGACCTTCTCTGTGCATTACTCTGAACTAAGAACCTACATAGCTTTGAGTCCAAGCCTGTGCTTAGAGCTTTTCCCCTTCAGCACTGATGTTCCTATATTCTCATTTCAATATATAAGCGGAATGATGTGAAAATCACTTGAAAAATATCTTCCTGTTTCCATTTATCAGGCAAGATTATGTGAATACACCTTCCTTAATATTTTTGAATGCTCTATAATGTGTTTCTTCTGGAAAAAAAATTGTATATATCATCCAATACATTCCTTGGTATACTGGATATGGTGCATATATACGCATCAGACATTTAAAGAGGACACTACAGCAAGCACTTGATGATCCTCTGCATAAGCACAGCCTTATACACATGTCTTGTGTACCAAAATTCTCAAAAAAAAAGGAAAAACAAAATTACTATAGAAAGGCAAAACAGGTTTGGTTTTTAAAAACAAAGAAGTAGGATATTTTGTGAAATAACTCTCTGACTCAGAGAAGAATGTAATCTCCAAGGCTTTCTGGGAACAGAATGATGTATTTTGTAAAAGCAAATAACACGAGGGCTTGAACACACAGAGAGAAAAAGGGTGAGCTAAAAGGAGAGATTCCAGGCATTGCAGCACGCTGTGGAAATGCCATGGCAATACAGAGCTGCAATATAAAAGCCTAAGCTGGAAGTCATTGATGGTTCTGTATAGACCATTTGTTTAGATACCTATACAGGCATAAAACTATTTAAGAGAAAAACTTAGAGAAAAGTTCTATTGTATTGTGTTTATTAATACTTTTCATTATGATGTGTAAAGAAGTACATTAAATGAATACACTTCAAGATTCTTTGTCCTGTATTAATTCAGCTGTAGCATCATTGATGTCCCAGTTACTAAAATTATTCTGAATTCTCTTAAGTCTGTAATGTAAATGAGAACTGCATTTGATGCATATTCTTTGATGTTGAATTTTCATATTTTATATGAAATATAAATATTTTATATGAAATTTTTATATGAAATATTGTATATAAAAATATATTAAAATAGTGGTTTTGAAATCTCAACAGTAAACCCAAGGTGTCACTGTGCTTTGAGGCACAAACATTACCAAAAAAACACTTTTGTGTTTTACACTTAAAAACTGTTATTACCATTTTCTCCAGAAGTGCCCAGAATTATTTAGAAACAGAGTATTTTTGCCTTTTGGAGTAGCCATCTGAGCATGAATTTCAAGCACTGCTTTGATCAGGACTGGCAACAGAAGGCACCTTTGTGTCACCTTTGTGTTTATCACTTCCAAGGGCAGCCACCTACCCTTGGACACACCACTGTCCCACAGCTCAGCCCTGCAGGAGTTTTGAGGCACAGCCTAAAAACCATCCTCAGAATTTGAGCCAAAGCCTGCATGGACTTGGAGGAAGAGCTGGTTGGTGGCTGGAGCTGAAGTTAGAAGGCCCTAAGGGAAGAGATGCTTGAGGAGCAGAAAAGGAAGGGAGCTGCATGTGCCAGCCTTTGGGAATGAAAAGCGCCTGTGTGCCTGCTTGCAGCTTAAGGTCGAAGGGCTGGGACATGCCATCAAAAGGGTGGCCTTACAGTCTGGCAGGAAAAAATAGTACAGAAGAGCGAGAGCTGATGTGCAGTGAGGGTCTGGAGGGGCTGGGGTGATAAAAGCACAGCCCAAATAGCAGTCACACAGTGGGGTCAGTCTGTGATGCTGGAGATGGCGGCATGGCCCAGCCACTAACTCAGCCTATGCAACTCTCCTTTGCTCCTCACAGCATTTCCTTGACTAATATAATTTCATTTTTCACACTGACTTGCATTTTAGGAATCACTGAACAAACTCATTACACATCACAGCTCTGTGAAATCCAAGCAGGGGATGTGAAGCTCAGCCCTTCCAGCTGCTAAAGCTAAAGCATGCACTCTTAGATAACACAGGCTGTGGCTGCTTGTAATCTGCCTGCAGATTCCTGGGCTTTGAAAAAGTTCTGCCCTTGCCAGAAAATGATTTACTGTGACATGACAGTGGCTGATCTTATAGGCACCCAATTCATATTGATGACTCTTAAAGCTATGAGTCCTGTGGCTTCTCTGTAGCCCTTTATGAAGTGCTTCATGTTTTAAAGCCCTTGAGATCAAAATGTCATCGTTGCTTTTGACACCACATCCCACTCACAAACATCCTATCTTTAATACACACCTATCCTCCTCGATTTTAGGACTGATGTTACAAAGATGTTAATCATAAAGTTTCTGTTATTAAGTTTATGTAGGTGAGGAATCACGATAGCCAGTGAAAAATAACAACAGTGAAATACAAAGGCTGGCTAGATTTGGTGTTCCTCTGACCTATTCCAAATAAAGTAATGAAAGTTTAACTAATAAACAATAAATGGTGATGTAAAAAGTGAAAAGAAATAAAATTAAGCTGTCTTAAAATTGAGACAATAATCTCACAATTGCAAATGCATTCTAGCTAAACATCATGAGTTTCAAGCAATACACTGGTGTGCATCAATGAGCCAGTCTTTGCAGAAATCTGACTGTGGTTTTGCTGATGAGTTGTTTGACCTTACAACAATGATGTGTAATGTTTGAAAGCTTGCTGGAAACAAATATATACAGAATTCCTCTCCACATCAGTTTACTGCAGTGTGTTTCACCAATACACTGGTTTAGGGACTAGTCCTCAAAATCTTTCACTGTTCTCTGCTTGTATTCATCTGAAACAGTACATTAAATATATATTTACATGAAGCAGTAGATTTGCACGGATGTTTCTTTTTTCTTCAGTTTCCCTGGACACATTAATTTTTTACTCACTGTCTGTAACTGTTTGAACTGATTCTTTTCTCCTCTCCTCATCCTGTCACTCGCTCTAGACACATATTAATTTTCTCTATGTTTATAGTTGCTTTGCCAGAATAAAAAGCATTTTGAGCAGCTGATTGAAGCAGCCCACCTAAAATTATATGCTTTCAAGTGGAAAGGAGAATCCACAAGAATTAAGACAAAAGGAGAAACAAGGAATAGAACAACTAAATTCTTCAAACAATTCCCATTGATCGTTTACCCTAATAAAGAACCAACTACATTAAAAATGTATTTGCTGTCTTGCACATTATGGGAAATCAATCCTCCTTTTTCTTTAGTAATTAAAGCACTACTAAACTTATATGACAATTGGCACCAAAGCAATCAGTGCACCAAGCAATAAGAAGCTTGTTAAAAACAAATTAGCTGCAGAATCAGCTTGGAAATCTCTACTGGGACAAGAGATAAAGAGGTTGGGATCCTGTGCTTTAGCAGTGGTTTCACCATAGTTCAGACTGAGTGGGAGTTACCACAGTCCCTTCCTTTCCCCAAGCAGGCTGCAGTTTCCTCCCCCTCCCTTGTGCTGGCATTCATGTAATCCTGCAGTTGACTGATTTGTAGAGCTAAGATGGCAAAACACCATTCATTTCTTTATGGAAGTGTTAGTGATCTTCAGATTAAGTCCCTTCTAGAACTGATGGGATGAATAGCGCAGCAAACGCATGGGAAGGAGGCAGGACCACGAACCCAGGAATAAGAATGAAGGAATGGTCTTAGAAAGGCTTAACTGTTATGGAAATACAGCTTTAAGCCATTTTAGATGGCCCATGTGTGAGTCTAGTGGCTCAATGCTTGCCTTAGACAAACTGGATCAATATCTCCAGTAGAGACCCACTTCTCTCCACTGATTGTACATAGAGATGTACTGCAGGAAAATTTGCCTAAAACATAAGCGCAATTCAAATAATAAAAACTAGGACTGGATTTAGTCCATAAAAGGAAATTCATTACTTCAGTGGCTCTGTGGTGCATGAGTCTACCTTCAGAATCTACTGGGAGGTCAGCCTTACCTCCCAGCAAATTGGCAGCAAATGCCAATTATCAATGAAATGTGACAGAAACAAACAAACAAACAAAAAAACATCTGCTCAGTTTATGAGAGAAGTTAGAGAGCAGCTACCCAGAAACATTAGCCAATTCAATCTGGATGATGGAGAAGTTGGATCAAATAGAAGTTAGAAGCCACTGGTGACTAGTGACAAAGATTAATTAGGGGACAACTAAATTCATGTACCATTTCACATGAGTAACTTAGAAGCATTATTTGAATAACAGATGTAAAATCTGAGTTCCTTATAAATCAAGGGCCAAACCCCTGCTGCCACTTCAGAGAGACCATTGACACTGATGGTCATGACTTTATGAGGTTTCTAAATGACACTTCTACTAAACCTTTAAACTTGAAAATACATTTTAGTCTTTTCTTTTACTCATTTGTTTATGTTTTTAGAACTGGGACTGATCTAGGTTAATTAAAATTATCCCAAATCCTCTTATAGGGAGAAACACCAGCTTAAGGTCTATTTTAGAGTTTCCCTTCTTTCTTTTGCTTTCTGCTTCCTTTGCTGCTTCCTGACTTAAAAAGTCATATTATGAAAAACAGGTTAAAGTAAAATAATACATAAATACTACATAGACATACTCCACACATACACACTCAAACCGCTGACTTGCAGTGACAGCTGTCCTGCAGAATTTCAGTTGCTAAACATCCCAGATTTAATATTATGTATTTACAAGATAGCAACCTGACCTTCTAACACTAAGCAAAGTAACAGAAAAAACATTCCTGTCACACTATGTGTATAGCTTGCCAAGTAGCTCTCTGAGGTGATATGTAGAAATGATTCTATAAAAAGATACTCCAGAAATCACGCTTTTATCCCTGGATCTGTTTTAGTTTTTCCATGGGCATAAGCACTAAGCTCTGAGCTGGTGGGGAGAAAGTGCAAATTTACCATTGCTCTTTTGGATACAAATATATATCTCTTATACCTCTCCTTCGTTATCACTCTTCTCCCTTCCCTGTGCTTCTTCCAAAGTTCCCCCTAGACATCCCTGATAACTCACAATTGAAATTTTCAGAAACCATAAGACTCAGCTAAATAAGGGTCCTAAGATTTTTAATCATGAGATGCTTTAAAATAATGAACTTGAGAGGCTTTTTGTTTTTCTTTTTTTTTTTGCCTCTGAAGCTCTGGGTGTCATCTGCTGGCCTCAAGGTATGTGAAGCCCTTGGTGGTAATTTCCAGCCCAAATTGTCTGCTCTGAGGGAGCTCCCATTCCTACTCACACCTCAACAAGATGACGCTACTTGAGCTTTCCCAGTTCCTCTTCCCACCAGGGTCCTCAAGGAAAGTATCTTTCCCCTGGCTGCTCTGAACTCCTGCAAGCTTCTGGAAGGAGAAGGAGGACCACCATGAAAATACCACATGGGCCAAACAGGCAGGGGAGAGGCCAAAACATCATTCTACTTGCTTCCCCACTGGAAACCAAGCTAAACTGTATTTTACAAAAGCAAAAGCAACAAAAGCAGGTCTCCATCTCTCAAGCTGCTTCAGGCTGTGCCCACTGATGCAGTGCACATGCAGAGCAGCCACTGCAACAGTGCCTGGTCCTTTGAAAGCCTCAAACCAGACCCAGCATCCTAGGGCAGCATGAGCCTGAGCAAAGATGTTCCATTTTCCCTGGACTCCTCCCCTTCCCTGGTCACAAAACAAAGCAAAACAAAAGACACCCTGCAGAGAAGGGTGGATGGATGGATTGATGATTTAGATTGTTTTGTGGTTTTGCATTTAAATGAGAAGGAATACGTGGAAGAGGTGGGAGGGTGAAGAAACAATATAGAGGAGGATTAGTGATATTTGGGGCACATCTGTTGGAGAAATGAATTAGTCTGTGGATTCTAGAATTATGAGCATGTTCTGAAGATCATATATGCTCAATGTTGCATGATCACTGATCCACATTCTCCTATGCAATTTCCACCAGTGCCAGCAAAACCAGAGAATGTCTGTTCTGTGAAAGTCACAACTGAATACTTGTGTTCTCTTCCTTGTGTATTTGTAGAGGATTAAAAATTCCCAGATATTAAGTTTCCACCCTATCTACACCAGGCAACTCACTTTTCACCTTCTAGCCATGAGGCCAGAACGGTGTGAGTACCAGAAGTGCAACCGAGATTTATCAGAAGTACTGTGATTTTTTTTTCCTGGCAGCACTGTGGTGAACAAGGATCCAGATGCCACAGTAAAATATTCTTCATTTAAGAAAACACCCAATTCTGATTGGGTGGATTGGTGCCAATACCTCCAAAAAAAGCCCCAGCAGGGCATGTGCTCAATGGCAAACTCATGAAGAGACATCTGTGTGAAACCTGGGCACTGGTGTCCTGCAATGGGCCAATGGGCAGGGGTGCACACAATGTGTCTGATTTCCCCCTGGCTCCTGCTCCCACAGCACCAGACATAATCACTCCCAGGCTTTTGAAGAAATGCTGAGGAAAAGCACTGTTTTGGAATGCTTTAGATGTGGTAAGGAGAAAAACCCATAGAATCACAGGATCATTTTGGATGGAAAAGGCCTTCAGCACCCAAGTCTTTAGCCTGCCACACTTACTTAACAACAAATTTTGCCCTATGGGGTCTCATGGGTAATTTCTTAACATCTTAATCTTTACTTTTGGCTGACTTGACAGTGGTTGCTAAGCTCTCTAAATTATTGAATCATTGATTGTAATGCAGAGGGCACTCGCAAGGTGTCATCTCCTTCTGCACTTAACCTGTAAGGTAAAGCTTTAGAGACCTTTTAGGTTCTGTCTCTCTCACAGAGCTAAACTCAGTACAAATCTACATATGAGAAAAAAGAAATGCACAAGAATTTCCAGTTATGTTGAACTCTGTGGCAGGTTTACATGTAAGACAGTTCATCATAATGCAAATTGCAGTGAATTGGTGCAAGATATGGTGATGAAGCAGTGCGTTTCAGTAAAAGCCTAAGCTTTATCTCTGGATGTATTATCAAGGGGATAACATTATTATAGATGTCAAAGATAAACCTCAAACTAGATTATGCCATTGTGTCTGCAATTTGCATTATTACTCGGATAAATCTCTTCCTAAAAATCCCACCTAAAAAATGGTGAAGAAGCTGGAAGTGTAGGAACAAATCATGTTTGCATAACACATTCATTTAGAGAGGAATATCCCTCCCTCCAATTATTTTTAAGAGGCACAATCACCTTCTCCCTATAACGATATATTCATCTGGTATTATATTCTATTTTCTCAGCTCTCTGTGCCCCTTGATTCCTCTCCAGGAGTGTTACTGGAGGAGGAGCACATGGAGGGCTAGAGTAGCCACCATGGCTGGCAGGACAGATTCCCTTTGGGATGACTTTTGCAGGCTGATCCATATTTGCATGTCTGCACACCTGCAGGCACTTCAGCATGGGAGCCACCAGCCAGGCCTAGTTCTCACATCCTTCCATGGGCAATAGTGAGACAGAAGGAGGGGACAGACTCATCGTGCTTCTGCTCAGATGACAAGAAAGATTATTTCATCCAACAGAGTTGCAATTTTTCCTGCTACCACCAAGTGCTACCACCAGGAACATTAACTCCACAAGGCTGCTGTTCCACAGGCTGTTTTGGCCTCACACTGGGCTTTTCAAAATACATTAAACTATTCAAGTGAATGAGGAAAGCAAGCAAGGTGTGGTCGCAGTGGCAGGGGTGTGTGTGCAATAACATCCTTTATCAACAGGAACTCAGGAGCTGGAAAACCAGACACACTTTCACCATCAGTCTTCCTGCTCACTTTCAGCCTGGTTTCCCTAAGCTGCTTCCACAGACTTCACCAAAAGGTTGCAACTCCCAGTTCCTAAACTGAAGAGCAAGAGCAAAACTCTAACACTTGTTTTTGATCAAGTTAGCATCTCAAAGCAATTCAAAAAGGCAACGTATCTGCAAATAACTGCCCTCAGAAAGAAGAAAAATGAAGGCTAAAGAATACGCAGAAAAGATCAGTGTTTCCCTTTCAAGGGCAAACATCGCTCTTTTCTTTAGAAGAGTTCAGCCTTTATTTCACTAAGACCCCACTTAATTTTCTCCATGTAACTGTTACAGACATGATGATTTAGGTCACAGGAGACAAAATACAGAAGTCACCTCATCTCCAGCAGCCTGCTGGGACTGACTGCACAAGCAGCTACCTCCACACATCTCCATTGCAGGAAGGCTGCTGAGAGCCTGCATTTTGTGTTTTCCATTAATTGGAAGTTTTCATAGGAAAATCTCACTCTCCCACTTTCTACCAATGCTATGGTAAATATCATGGCAATTTAGAACCAGGCGTAACCAAATCAAATCATGTCCCTTAACATCCTAAGTGGTCACAGAAGCTCTAGTGGAAAGAAGCATAATGGCCAATTAGTGAGAATAATTGAAGATAAGCCATAAAATATTAATAATGCAACAGAAAACCATGCTTAAAGTCAATCTACTGTAACTACGTGTTAGGAAGCTTGGAGTTCAGAGATCTATATTTTTATTTCATATGAGAAATATCAGCTTAAAAGAAAGCTTAAAAACACTGTCTAACTGTCTTTACTGTGCATGGTAGTTCCGTGGTTTAGCATCATGGGATAGGTAGCACTGGCAAAACAATCTGATGCTCATCAAATTCTCATTGTTATACATTGAAAGAAAATTCTGAAAAAAAACCAATCAAAAATGCCCCTTAGCTTGTCAAATTAAAAGGATTAGGGTTAAAAAGATAATCTCATAATCTTATGTTTTGGTAGCCTCAAAAATATTTGGTACACAGTGCACAAACTGAAAACAAAAAGCAATTTAACCAGGGAAATTGACTTTTTCTTAATAAGTCATGAAAAAGCGGTTGCACTGTCACACACATCTTGCATAGAAAAATCTCAAAATCCATGTATTTTTAAACCTCCAGAACAGATGGAAATTCCAAAGTTACTTTCTTAAAAAGTATTTTTAAATGGACTCATAAGAAATTAATCTAGCCAGCTTTCACAGCTTGTACTTAACTCTGCTTACAGTAGTCCAGTGAAATAAAATTCAGCCTCTTTGATAAATACCATTCCATTTTAAAGTAGCCTTAAATGATTACCATCTTATTAGGGTTAATACACTTCATTGTGTCAATTAGAATGTGCTTAATTATTAATATAAGGCATTCATCTTCATATCTTCAACTTTCTTACAATACGCACATCAGTTTTGCTGACCCTTTGAAGCTGTCCTATCTAATTAAAACATGCTTTTTAATTATACTATATGAAAATGCTGTATAAAAGGCCTCATATGCTTCTCTATGGTGAATTTGAGGGACAGTCTGGATTAAAGTATCTTCATCCTGATTTTTAGAAACTGAGAGTTCAGAGCAGTGACGGCTGTGGAAGCTGCGCTTCGGGGGCACCGCACAGTGCAGGTCACAAAACAAAACTTGCCCCAGGAGGAGCAGGGCTGGGATGCAGGCATTGAACCATGATGCTCTAAACAAAAGAGCATTTGCAACAACAATGAAGTTGTGGTTCCCACCACGCTCTGCACAACTGTAATTATCTTGATGTTCAAGGCCAAGTGTCTCAGTCTGGTGCTCAACTGTCGAAACTTTCAATCATCATAACACAAAGAACACAGACACAAGGAACTATTTTATGCTTTTTTTCCTTCCTAACAGGATATCATCCTGATACCCTCATCTCTGCACACAACCATCCTTCCTGCCACTTTCCTATTGTTTATCCACTGATGAAAACAAAAATGTCTAATTTGGGAATTATAAATAATATAGTATTATTATAATTACAATATATAATTACACATATATAAAATATAACATATTATTATATAATTATATCATGATGATAATAATTATATTATAATTATAATTCAATATATTATTGAACTATATCCAGAAGTCCAACATATATTTCATAATTCAGTTTTACTGCTTCCCAGTTTTGTTTCCCAATTTTTTTATTTGCAGACAGAAGAAAAGTAGCCCCATTACCTTAATCCCTGGAAGCAAAACCTCTTATTTGTTTTGGGAGATCTAGAGTATTTCACTTCAGATGTCCTGGAATTTTTTTTACCTTCACTTCTGATCTGCTGGGAACATTGTTGAGGGGATTTTCAGAACATAAGGTATACTGGAAAAAAATACTATTTGATTATGATTTTATCTTCTCCACAAATAACTTATAGGCAAGTTTTTGGGGTTTTCTCCTCCTTTCTCTCCTCCTCTTTTCTTATCTGATTTGTTTTCAGTGAGAAAAAACCACACCACTTAAGGGGTAGTATAACATACGGGTTGTTTTGACATTTAGCAAGTGTATGTTTGGGGAATGAGAATGCACTTGTGCTTAAAATTTTATCCAGATGTCCTTTCTGAAATTAAACAATGGGAAAATCCATCCCCCAAATCTTACATTACACAAGGCTAAACTTGGTTAAATTAATAAAGACGCAGTTGTAAACTATGGTCACAGAGAAATTTGCTGCTGTTTAATAAACTGCTATTTAAAATATTTTAATAAAAACAAACCTCCATGTGTTTAATTTTTGTCAGACCCATGATCAGCAATGCATGTATATGTTCACAATTATGACAGTGTGTAGGACTTTAGCTACATCAGTGGGGAGGGGTTTTACATGTACCTATAAAATTATAGTATCAAATACCTCCACTTTGATTAATTACACTTTATTTCCTACTTTTTAATTTTAGTTTTACCAATGATAATAAGAAAATGCTCTATAACAATGGTTTCAAAAAGCCTGGGAGAATTGTGACTCCCATTTAGGTGTGGTAACAGAAGTGCCATCAATATAAAACCAGGAAAATGATCCAAGAAGCTGCTCAAAATTGACAGATCAATATCATACACAATGAAATCCAATACAAGAGATTTCACATGAGCTAGAATAAAAGGAATCCTAAATTTGGACCAGTCTGTTGTTAACCAGGATGCCAATAGGAAACCTGAGGTGCTCACTGTGTCTGCCATTGGACACCACAGATAAGCTCATACTCGCAGCAAGTTTCCTTGCCAAGGGGTGGGAAGAGAGGTCAGGTGCTAGAGGCAGGCAGGCACCCATGCCAGGTTAGATGCTCGCCAGGCTCACACAAAGCCAGCTCCTGAGAGCAAACAGGAGCTTAGTTGGGCATGGCCTCAGGGTCAAATGTGTAATTTTCACAACAAGTATTTAATGAAATTCAACTTGAAAAAAAAAGACTGAAACCAATATTAGCCATGGTAGGGGGGTTGGACTAGCTGATCTTCAGAAGTCCCTTCCAAGCCCCAACATCCTGAGGTATCCATCAGGGCTAGATCCTAAACTCCTGCATTGTAGAGGAGCTGGGGCAGCACCGGTCCCACAGCTGCAACCCTGTCCCACCACAGTCTGTGCTTCCAGGCCTTTTGTGTGTGCAAGCCTTGACTTCAAACTGTACAGCCCACAGCCAAAAACTTGCCTTCTTTCCATATTCCACCCTGATCTCACAGACACCAAGGGCATTAAGAGCCAGCAAGTGTAAAAATATAACTGTGAGAACAGAACCATCCTGAAACAGGTTACTGTCCAAGTTATCTGACTGCTGCATTTTAGCTACATGCTACTTTCTCTTTTTTTTCTTTTATCAAAATCTGGGGAGAAAGTGTAAAATGATCAGTGAGACTTCAGCTCACAAATGAGGGGAGTGGCTAAATGAAGGGAAGAAGAAGCCAGCCCCACAGTGTCTTCTGGAGAAGCAAAAGAAGATAAGCTGTAATCAGTAAGGAGGATTTCCTAGACACTGAACTGTTTGGAAGAGCTGAATTCATAAGTATATTGGAGATTAATTACTAAGGTAGCTCCTGAAGCCAGAGCTAAGTGATTACATGGGTGTGTGACCTGCTACTTGCTTCTACAAAGCACCCATCATGCCTCCACTGCAGGAGCACCCAGGAAGAACATGAGTCCTGTCAAATAATTCTAAAACTAATTAAAAAGAACAAACAAAACATTAAGTCTCTAGTTAGGTTTCCACATGACAGCAAAGGACTTTGATCAGTGCAAATATTTCCATGGGCAAGGAAGATAAGACACAAGGCTCCAGATGAGGCATCTGAATCCCCAGCACTCACAGCAGGTCATCTGAATCAAAGACCATCCCACATGCAGCACCTTGGGGTGAGGGCAAGGAGGGTTAGGACATGACTGAGAAAACTGTAGAACTTTAAACAGGAGCTAGTTTATGCACATGCTACTTTATGAGGGTAATGCGATAAAACTCTGCCTGGGTTTAAGAAAAAGCATAGCAGATTGCTGTGAAGGCTGCAGGCCATGTACAGCATTTGAGAACTAAACTGTCAACAAATACACCACAGTAATCCAATTACCAAAGGCTTTTTGCATCCTGACAAGTAAGTGTAGGTTGAAGATTGGCTGAAGGACATATCCTCCTGGTAAAAACCCACCTAGAGGAATGGTAGACCAGTGAGTCCTGTGAATCTGATATAAACTCCAGATTTTCAACATTCATCTCCTGTGACTTGGTGACAGACATGGACAGGAATATAAAAAACAAGAAATGTGACAATAATAGAGTTCAGAATTTGACTGAAATCTTTTACTCTGTTTTTATTGTTTCACTTATCTTCTGGAGGAAGCAGTCATGCAGCTGTGGTATCTGGGCCACAGCCCCAGTGCAGCATCACTGGGATCCAGCCAAAGGGCTGCGGTGTGCTGGGCCCATCCCTGCATGTGTGAACAGCAAACCTTGCCACAAAAAGAAGCAAGGACCTGTTTCAACATGCACATTAAAGCTCAGAGTTAAACACACCAGGTGAGTCTTCTGTTGAGAATCTGTTTCAGGAAAGAAATGCTTTTGACAGGGCTCCTCCCAGGTTTCCAGCCATGGACAGCCCAGGAATAGCCACAATTGGCTTTCTGGGCTGTAAGCACATTGCCAGCTCTCACATCCACCAGCACCTCTGAGTCCTTCCTGGCAGGGCTGCTCTTGATCCCAGACTGTGTTGATAATGGGGGTGCTCCAACCCAGGTGCAGGACCTTGCTCTTGGGTCTTAAACCTCATGGGATTCCCATGAGCCCATTTTCTGAGCTTGTCAAGGTCCTTCTGGATGGCATCCCACCCTTCAGGTGTGTCAGTTGAACCACTCAGCTTGGTGTCATCTGAGAAATTTGCAGAGGATGTGCTCGATCCCTTTGTCTATGTCACTGATGAAGATAATAAATAGCAATAATGATAACCTTTTCCAGCTTTCATACCAGTAATGCATTGAAAAGTGTTTGGAGGATTTAAGCTCTAATTCTGGACCATCCACCACACTGCTTTTCTTGCCAGCCACTCAAGTGTTGTAAGGACTTGGGGGCTTGGAAGGGGCAGGGAGGAAACAGAGGTACCTGGCTGTACACAGCTGCTGCCAATGTGGGGGCACAGCTTGCCATGTCTACACCAACAGGGATGCCTGCTTATTCAATAAAGGCAGAAAAGGGCTGATGAAACAGAGCAAGTGAGAGATAGATGGAAAAGATTGTGCTGGGACATCAGCTAAGGAGTACTAATTTTAAGGATGGATCTTACAAGCAAACAATCATTTCTTTTTTCATCAGATGTGAAAAAGCTGCAGAGTCCAGTCCACAGCAATCAAAGGGAAGTGGTGATGCTGTTATGAAGACCTAGCTTCACTAAAAGCATCAGAATAATGGCATGGCAATAGCACTGCTGAAAAAGAAAAAAATTTAGAAAAATGTCTAAACCTTCAACACTGTCCAGACCTTCACTGGGATGCAATCACCTTCCACAAACTTTTTCACAGTATTGCCATACACAAACCGCAAGGTAAGGCAACCAGGCATTCTACTTGAGGCACTGAGAAACAAGGAATGTTAGTCAGCACTTTTCTTTGATTTTTCCTGAAGCCAAAATCAGCAGAAAAACTTCATTAAAACCCATTAAGAGCTAAAATTCTGGAAATACTGCAAATCATCCAGCACTCTAATAACTGTAATTGTATTTAAACTCTTAAAATTGACTATAGGATTTTTAGAGTATTAGACTTTGCCTAGATTTTTATCTCTTTAGTATGTAAAACCACCTGGAATCCAGTAGCATAACTCTGAAGACCTAGACTAAAAGATACTGTTAAGGCAGCAATGATGCAGAACATTTCAGTATCTTCATTGTGTTCCCTTAATATTTGAATGAAGTATCAGAGAGGCGACCCATGAAGCCGTCACATGGCAAGGACAATGTCCCTACATTCATGGCAGTGTTTGTGAATGACAGAATTTCTTGCTTGGTGTTTTGTATTAAAGAAAAACTTGGTCACATCTGCTTGCAAGTGTTGTCAACAACCCACAGGCCTGTAAGGAAAATCTCTATTCATACTTGCTGTCACAAAACCACAGCCTTGTTTTTCATAAGCTAAACAAGGAGTTAAAGATGCAGTGAGGAAGGAATCAAATTTAGATTTGTTGTGCAGGATTTGGCTGTTACACACCTGTGATCCCACCAAGCTGCAGAAGTGCAACTGAGAGTGAAATTTCAGACCTTCTTGCACAAGATAAAACACTCATAATGACTACTGTGGCTGCCAGATTTCTCTACCTGAAAGATGAAATTCCCTGAAATAAATCTCTCTGGCCTGAAATAGGAGAATCTGGTATCAGAGTGAGCTGAGAAATTACTATCTGAAGAATGGATATAAGTAAAGATAAAGCAGAAGATATCCTCACATTTACTTTTCTGTTCTATGTTTGCAAGAGCCAAACACAGAACTTACTAAGCAACATGATTAGGAACTTCTGGCAATATGCTGAGAAACCACCTATAATTACCTTCTCAAGACACAAAGTTTGAATTTATAGCAGGCACATTAGATGTCATGATTCCTCATGTCAATATGGTATCACAAATACAAATTAGGAGGGGAAAAAGTGCAACATGTAAAAGATCTCTAATTAATGTATTTGATTACTAAAAGATTTACAACCATGTAAGATTTCTCCTCTCTCTGAAGTGAAATCCAAGGAGAGATGCAAAGGATACTGGGGAATTCCCTGATGATCTTTTTCCCCTGCAAACTGCTCCTTGCTAGGGGTTGCATGGCTAAGGAGGCAGAGAGAATGTGAAAATGCTAAGGAGAACTGCAGGAACATTAAATCTCTTCTGTATTTCAGGAGCTGGTGGGGTTTTTTTCCATTAGAGTGCTTTTGTTCTGTGTCAATTATATTTTGCTTTTTGGGACCATGACCATAGAGGAGAGAAGTCGTGGTGGCTGCTGAGCAGGACAGCAAGAATAGCACTGGAGGAGGCATCCACTCATGGCAGTGCAGGAACAGTGAGAATTCACACCCAAAAAGATGCTGACTTATGGCCACAGTGGTGTGCTCTGCAGGAGGCACCAGGATGGGGCTGGAAGTGCAGCTCATGCAGGAACTGCTGTGGCATCCATGTCCCCAAAACTGGTGAGGATGACATGATGCATTTGCTGTCCTCTGGGGACCTGTGTCTACGCCTTCACCTGCAGATCATCTCAGCTGCTTCTGCAGCACTCAAAGATCTATGAAATGAAGCTGGAAAAATTATACAGGCTTTATATAGTGGTCAATCAATTTGTTTGCTTAACTAAAATTACATCCTTTAACCTTTAGCCATGCACACAGCCTTCTGCCATCAGTGGCACAATTATTAGTGTGTACATCGTCCACTTCTCTACATTTGTATATACAAAAGTTAAAGAGGTTGTAAGTCTGAAAAAATAAAGATTAAAAATATATGTACTTCCTCACCTCCTTACATCACAGGAAGTGAATTCCAAATCACCCCAACCTAGCCAGTAATCAGGTTTCAGAAATACCTTGTAGAAGCTCAGTTTACCTTCGTGCCCGTAACAGAAGACTCCTGAAGACAGAGAAACTTTCATCATGTATAAATGACTAACAATTACATCAAACCAAATGGAGGGCTTCAAAGCAGGGTGGAAAAATAGAGGGAAATTCCATCCTATTAAGATAGGACATAATTGTCTTGTACAGGAAATAAACACTACATTTTTAGCAGGTGACCAGTCAGATAGAATCAGTACAGAATTATGATTGTGTAGTGATTTCTTATGAAATTGCAGCCTATCCCCTCAGAGAGATGACAGATCTTAGTATTTTCTTAGAATTATTTTTCTATGTAGGCTCTTAATTGGGAAATGGAAATATGAGAGCTCCCAAAGCAGGCTGAATTTCATAGACTATTACCATTCATATTTCATCTTTTACAATTAATTCAAAGATTTGTAAGTACCTCATATTGGTATGTTACTACACCAAGTTAGTACCATGATGAAATTTCAACAATATCAGAATCTTCTGACCTTCAGACTTAGCAATTCTCTGCTCATTCCAGTTTATGGCTACTGCATTCCATGAGCCAACACACACTGCTGCTATAGTATTTACATATCAAATAGATAGAAAATCTGAATTGTTGTAAACAATGAATTCACATCCAAACTGAAAACACAATATTATGATTAATAGATATAAACTGAACTTGCAAACGGATATGAATATATTTAAAGAAAGCATTAAATTCATAGGTAAAATAGCAATACTTAAAGGGGATTAGGACAAAATTCAATAATGCATCTTCATTAAATATTTCTGGTAATAGATTACTTGTTGATAACATTTTCAACATTGCTCTGTAAAGAGGATGAAAATCAACAAACTAATGGCCACCATATGTGGGTAGATGTTTGGGTTTGATGAACAAAACAAGTTATGCAACATAGAACCTAAAGGCATCCAAGTAACTTCAACCAACTACGGAACAGATATTAAATTTCTACTGCATCATCCAGTAATAAAACAAAAATATTCAACAATATTTGTGTCTAATTTTGGGATAAGTTATTATGAAGCCCTCTTTATCATGGCTGGAAATGTTTTTCCCTGGCCAATCTGAAGGTGATCAAACTGTCCTTCCAATGAACAAAGTGTTTCATTAAGTGTAGTTAACTCTGAAACCTAAAGACAGCAAAGCTATAAGCAGTTCTCACTCCTTAACTTCTGACCACTTTTATATCCTGGCAGCAGGACAGTTAATTTTTAACTCAACAACTATGCACTGAAAATAGACTTACAGATCAAATCTTTCTTTGTGTATGAATAATATGGTGCTTCTCTTCTAAATATGTACTGTGTTTATTCTGTCTACTGCATTAAGTATTAAACATGTTCATCAATTATTAATACAAGCTTATTATCTTTCATTTAAAAGCATATTTAGATTTTTTTCTTAAGATTTCTAGCAAGAGATTCTAAAAATGTGACACAATGCATGCCATTCCAAAACTAAGACATGGATGTATTAACTTCATTTTTATGCATATCTTTGGTTAATGAATCTTGCTACTTCTAAGCATTCCTATTTACGGTACAATAGTATACTAATATTTTGAAAGAAATCTACTGATCATAAAATCTATTTTGTGATGCCCAGTTCTGTGAGTACTGTGTATTTATGGATAATGGACTTTAAAATGCATTTCACTGTGGAAGTCATTAATGACAAGCTTGGTAGGAAAGTCACTCCTCAACAAACATCAAATATCCCAACCATCTCATGATTCTGTTTAGGGTTTTTCCCATCAGGCAAAAAATTTGTCCCCATCTTCTGAGAAAGGTCCTGCTGCCCCAAGTCCTGCATAAATTTCAGGGAGCATCTCCTGTCCCTCATGCTGGGAAAAGCCCGGTTCCTTTGCTGCCATGTCCCTGCTCACTAAGTCCTGGCTCCTTCCACAGTCACATTTTTAATGACAGTCCTGAGGCAAAAGCCAGAGACTGTGAAGGCAAACCTTTCCACCTGGAGGGCTGGATCCACATCAACTAGATTTTTTTAAAATCAGAATTTAAATAATTTAGGTTTTCAATTTTTTATAACTTCAGCAGTGAGAGGCAGTGCTGGGAGCCAACCCCCTCTGCTTCACCCCTTTCAGGGGTCACAGCAGACATTGCTGAGCTGTCAGTATAAATTACAGCTGGCAGCACGTCAGTGCAGAATGCTTAAACGCGTGTGCAGTTTCAAATACATAAATAACATAAATAATCCCACTGACTTCACTGAAGCACCAGAAAACATTCACCTAATATTCTTTTGTAACTTCTCAGGAGTATTTGAAAAGCAGCACTTTGATCTTTATTAGCTGTCAAGTCCATGATGAGGCAAAGTACGTTCCTCAGCAGGCTGTGGAGACAGGCCTGGAAGCAGCTACGTCTTTCTGGAGTTTTATCTGAACATTTACAAACCAGAGCTGACTTACTGTCTTTCCCTTAAGTGTGTATTATTGCAGCTTTTTGGGAACAAGAACAATCCTAATGCTCTGTGCTGGCTGATGACCAAGAGCTGAGCATCTCCTACCGAGGCTGTGCACCCACACTATGCCCTGGTACGTGAAGGGGCCTGGAATGGGTTTACATGCAAACCCACGAACCAGGAGATGTTTCCCACCTTTTTCCTTCCAAACAGAAGAAATGCATTTGCATAAAGCATTTTGACCAGAAATTCACACAGTGCAAATTTTTTTAGCAGCTGACAGTCCCCCTGCATGACCTGGAGCAAGGCACGGTTCCTACCACCATGCACACACAGAGACACGGGACTTACCAAAGTGACACTCACAAACCTTCTCCTGACTAGAAGGCAGCACCAGGAGTTTTTCTCCCTTTGACTAAGAATGCCAGCAATTTCAGCTTGACACAAAGCTGGCCCGGCTGACAGTCTAACATATAAATCATGGGTCAGAGATAAGATAAACACATACCGGTGTAGTCCTCGTAGCACTCACAAGTGTAGCCGCCCTCTCGGCTCCGACAGAGCCCGTTGCTCCCGCAGGGGTTGGAGTAGCACAGATCGATTTCCGTCTCGCAGTAGTCCCCCGTGAAGCCCGGGGGGCAGCGGCACCGCAGCCCGTTGATGGGGTGGATGGGGCGGAACAGGACCGTGTTGGAGCTGATGAACGGGGCCGAGCTGTCAAACTTCAGGACAGAGACACACTTCATGTAGTTCTCACAGGGCTCACGCAAGCAGATGTTGTCGTCGAAAGGCAGCACCCTCTGCGTCGAAATGGTGGTCAGCAGCGTCCTGTTGAGGTAGATCTGCTCCTGCAGGTCCTCAGAGGGGAAGAACTTGTTTCGAATGCCGCCAGGGAGCAAGGCTGAGAAGGTCACGTTCAGGATATTGGAGCTGACATCTGTGTCATTTTGGATGTTGAATACAAAGATGCCGTCCTTGGCGGTGGAGAGCACGGTTGCCACCCCCTCCACAAACAGGGACAGGAGGGGAGAAAGGAACCTCTCCTGGGACATGTTCTCCAGCCGCACGGTGATGCTGTTGGTGAGCATGTCGTCTGTGATGATGGTGACACGCAGGGTGCAGACTGCAGTGACACTGTGAACACCATCTGAAGGGAAGAGAGAAAAATAACAGTGATGCCAGAGAGCAGGCTTCAACCTATGGACAAGGAGGCTCCCACAGTCTCCTGAAAATGAAACAGACCTGCAACGCAGTCAGTTTGGGGCACTAGGATGAGAGAGGGAAATGTATCCACCTTCTGCAGTTATTACCATTGCCTTTTCTCAGGAAAACAAAATAAAACTTCTTAAGAATTTTAACTCAAAGGACCCAAGACATCTCAAAGTGGCCAGAACATCTGGAGAAGATCCCAGGCAAAAAACTAGCTAGGGTCAGTGTGGAAACAGCCTGAGGGCCCTATGATGGCCAAGGGAAACCCAGAGGAAGGGGACTCTCATGACTGCTAGGCTAAAATTGGTGCTGGGAAGCTGTCGTTTTTCACAATACCAATACCAAAATTATCTTCTTCAGGTATGGTTTTAGGATTAAGGAGCCAGAACATTGCATAGACAGAGAATTGTGACCAGAGCTTCAGATATAAGTCACCTACAATAACAAGTCTCCACATTTGAGTGCCGAATTTCTCACATGTAACTTAGAAGTATTTTATGAATATGAGAAAAAAATTTAAATAAAATATGCTTGTAGTGAAAGGCAGACATTTAAAAACTCTTCAATTTTATTCTTCCCTTAAGGCATTTCTGATACTGCTGTGGCTGTTCTGCAATAAAACCCATAATTATAAAAACATAGCACTAATACCTGACACTGGATTGAGAGATGCCACTGTAAAATTTCATTTCACCCTGAGGCTTACAGTATGGTGTGAATGTACAAACTCTAGATTATTCTGTCATTATGGAAAATAATTATGACACAGTGAGTGTTAAATTTAATCCAACTTCAATGCAAGCGTGGAACGGGAAGTTACATCATCACTGAAATCAAATCACTTACTTTAAATCTGTCTCCTTGCTAACATTAGGGACTCATTAAAATACAGATTACATTACAGAAAATATGGTTAGCATTAGAGCAGCATCTAGAAATCCCAGATGAGATCAAGAGTGGCTTCTGATAGGAAATGTTCCTTCTGAAAGATGTCAGAGTGTAAACAAAACAAACCTTAAATGGGCATGAGTTCATCTCACAAGAGAGATTAATTGGTTTGAGTGGCCAATATGAGGCTCAGAGTGGGGTTAAGAACTAAGCACGGTTTCCTTAGGCCACAGCTCAGTGTCACAGCCTTCATCTGAAGTATCCCAGTGATAATGATTACACAAGTAACCTGCTATGAAGCCTGACTTCAATTAAACCACAAGGTACGTGCAGAAATGGATTTTGAATCACATCAATGTAAAGTTAAATCAGGAGCTGCATTTAAATCCATCAGTGTGAGATCAAAATTCTAATAGCATAGACTGCAAAATGTAATTTTGCTAAGGTTTGTTATCTCAAAGTGTAACTTTATGACCTATTTTGGCCAAGCAGAAATAGAACAGATGAAATCAGAATGATTTCTTTCCTACTCACTGTCACCACTTCATCTCAAGTGCAGTTTTGTTTTAAAAAGAAATGTGTTGGAAGATTTTTCCTCCAGTTTTACAGCAGCAATATAGTAAATCACAGCAGCATAACTAACAAAATGGCTTTTGACTCCCTCCTCTTATCAGGTTGTATGTAAAAGCCCAGCTGTTGACTTTTTCCACACTGAAGCAGCTTTTATGCAAATAGAAAAATCTCTTCTTGGTGCTACTTCAACTACTACCTGGCTAAAACCAAGCAGCCAGGAGGGGTTATGGTCTGCAGTGATCTGTTTGACTTCTCCCAGGTAACAAATGACAAGACAAGCGGAAATGGCTCCAGGTTGCTCTAGGGGAGGCTTAGATTAAGTATGAGGACAAAAGGGCGCTCAGGCATTGGAACAGGCAGCCCAGGGAAGTGGTGGTGTCACCATTCCTGGAGGTGTTTAAAATGTGTAGATGTGGCTCTTAGGGACATGGTTAAATGGTGGGCTTGGAAAGGCTGGGTTAATGCTTGGACTCAATGGTCTTAAAGGTCCTTTCCAAAATAAAGAGTTCTCTGATTCTATGTGCCCATCACAGAAGCTCACATACCAGCTTTCATTTTTTCCCATGTTTGCAAAAATCTGCATCTTCTCTCCCTCAGACTCATTCTAGAAATGTGTAGTCAGCTTTCATCAAGACCCAAAGCAACCTTTACAAATGATTGGTAGGCAAAATCCTCATTGCAAACTCCTTCTACATGGTCTGTGGATTTCTGGCTAACAGACAACACAGGATACCAGTATTTTCATAAATGACATCCTCAAACTATCTTACCTACGCTCATTCCCTAAAAGGCCAGAACCAACTATTCACTTTTTTTTTTCCTAAAGCAATTGACATTTGCCTGTTTGTCCCATAGGGTGCCTGAACTATTTTGCTATTTGTTACACAACATGCTACAGGAATTCTCTCATACCAGCCAGAATGCTGGACAATGGGTCCTTTTTTGAAGAAAACACTATGATCTATAGCCCATGGTATGTATAGTAAGAAGACAAAATACGATCCACTGTCTGACAATGCAGTAGAGTCTACAAACTGTCATAATCAATATCAACTGTCACAATATGCAAGAGCTTCCCAGCATTCACAACAGCTATTCTGACACAGTTAATAAATCACTGGGAAAAGCCTGGTGTCAGATACCACACAGCCTCCTTGTTCCATGGGCAGCACAAAAGAAAACTGGGCACAGACATATAGCTGCAAAATGAAGCTGTGCTTTAAAAGCCAGCTCAGCTTTGTGCAACCCTGTTGCAGAGCATTAAAATAAAAGGAGAGTAAAAAAGGAGCAGAGCATGTGTACTATAGGCAACAAAAGAATAGCATGGCTATAGAGCTGGCTGGACAAGAGCTTCTTTCATATCACCAGTTAGGCTGAGAGCAGCATCACAGGATCTGATCATCTATTCATTCAGAAACTCAAGGAAAGTTGAAACAATCTGTGGTTTTATGAGACCAAATTAGTATCTATTCTACTTTCAACAGACAACATACGCTTTGAGGTTGGGAACAAGTGCAATAAAGAAAGTGGAACTTTTTTGCCTTTTTTTTGGGAAATGACTTAAGCTCTAAAAACTCAGTAATGTATGTGTTTTGAGATTTACAATTTAAATACTCCATGAATGTTTAAAATGTTTCCTGCCAGAAATGCCAGAGAATTATCATTAGGAAGGACTATTTTGTTGAGTGTCAATACTTGGTGGCCTTCAGTGTTTGATGCCGACCATATGCAGGTAACAATCTGCTAAAAAGGCTCAAACCATCTGAGTTTCCCAAGGTTCTTATGATACAGCTCTTAGAAGTTCCTATCACGTTATGGCAGGCGCAAGATGGTTTCAGTCAGGGGTGTGAAACAACCTTCAAGTTGCTACTCTGGAAAACTCTACAAGCTGCTACACTTTACTCTTTGGAGCAGATCTTGGAACAGATGAGTGCACACATTCCCCAGGCTTAGCTGTCACCAGTTCTCACAGCCATCATGTGGGGGCTTCAGCAAACTGGCTGGATGCAGGAGTCTTCCTGAAAGAGCTCTAAACACTCAGATCTGGATGTGCAGGCATCCTGCTAAGAGTGATTTGAGCAGACAGCCTGGATCTTTGCAGCCCAAGCCACCCAGACAGCCTGAGGAAAGGGAAACACTGGACAGACCAAAGGAAAAAAAAGAGGATTCAAGCAGTCCTTTTGTTGGCTTGGCTCCTAAATCCCTGTACCAATGGCTTTTGTCACTTTGTCCTTGAGTATCTCTTCCATAAAATAGGGATAATAGCACTTAACATGTACATTGTGAAGTAGGGGGTACAGATCATGAAATGGTGAGACACTAGGGTAACAACAGCAACAAAAATGTCCTTAAGAAATCATTAAAATTTCTTTTAAGAGCTGTTGCAGCCAAGCTTATCAAAAACAAGATGGAAAGATTAAAATAAGACTCTTAATGTCTCACAGACGCGTGAATGAACAAAGAGAATTCTGAACAGCCAGGTGGCTACACCAAAAATGTGCTCATTACAAACGTGGTCCCTGCACGCTGAATTTTCATTCTGGCAATATTATTCTATTTATAATTTTCACAAAAGTGCTCTCTTGAAGGTGAAAATCAAAGCAGACTGCTGTCTTTTGAGTCATTGTCATTGCTGAAGAGGAGACTTAAAACTAGAATTACTCATCTTTATCCATCATCAAATTAATGAAAATGTCTAATAGCAAACCCTAATGCATTACAAAGTAAAGAGAAGACAAAAAAGGCTGATGAAAGCTTGATGCTCTCTAAAATACATTAGTAACTAGAAAATTGACTAAATAGGTATTGTTTCATTATTACTTTTACTTTACAACAAATCTTATCAAATCGATACTTCAATCTTTGCTTTCTATCTTCTGGCAGTCCATAAACCAAAGAATTTATTATCTAGAAATGTAAACACAGCAAAGTTTAACTGAAATGCATATTTGGCAATGGCAGCACCTGGGCAGAGAGGTTCTTTTGTTTCCAGAAATAGACTGACTAACACTTTTTTTAGCTTATTACATACAAAGGTCTTAGTACCAATTTTGAAAGCTGCCTACTTTATACAAACACTCTAGCATCAGACCCTTGTTTCACAGATATACCAACCCAAAACCATTCTAATTTTGCTTTATAACACATTTGGAAATAGCAGATGTCAGTCTTTACAATAGCCATGCAAAATCCTTCTCTAGCGATCCACAGGTTCAAATAACCTCTTGCTCTTCCCAAATCATAAGAAGCAGCCATGGCCATGGGTAGCAGCCATTGCTTGGAAACAGGCCTTGAAGTGATCAAAGCTGCATCCCTGTTGCTTCCAGCCATGTCTTTACATATGGGAGTTAATAGATACCCAGTCCAGCAATAAACCTGGAATTACTGATGAGGATGCTGTGCTTTTAGTGTCCTCTCCACTGCTTGGGTGGTAGCAGCACATCAGTGGCACCAGGTCACAGGAATGAATACTGCAGGCAATGCTTGGCTGTCTGAGCAGAGCTGGCACCCAAACCACACTTCCCACTGAGCATACAGCAGTAAAAAAATCAGCAGATGTCAATAAAAGTGAGACAGAGTGCAGAGTCCTGCACTGAGCTTTGGTTTGCCTCAGAGAATCTGCATTGCTGGGCTGGCTCCTTTCCTTTCATTGTGCTTCCACCACCATGGAAGCAGATTTAAAATGCATAAAATATCAGTGGGCTAGTATCATCCCTTCCAAACCATTAGTGTAGGCACTACAAAGCTTCACTTCCATGAGCAGAAATAAGAAGTCTATGAACACCCATAAGATAAACTCCTTAAAAAATCTTCCATGTTACAGAAAAGTTCAGCAGCTTATAATGCAAAGAAAATAACCTGAACGAAAATAAACTGCACAGAAAATCACAGGTGGAAACCTAAGATTCCTTGCTGAAACACCAGGAAAACATGATCAGAAAGGAAAAGGAAAATGGGCATAATTGTGAATTTACAGATAACCCATCTCAGGGCTTTCCTAGCTAGCAAGTAGTCTCACTGAGGAAGTGTTTCAGGATAGAAAGTGTTCATATGACCCCAGTTTCAGTGTCCCCTCAGGGCACCCTGGAAAAGGAAGCAGGGAATGATTTTGGTCTCAGCTTTCCAAAAGACAAGAGCAATGTCCAGTGGAAAATATCCTGTCTGTGTCCCTAAACAGTCTCTGTTTTGTAGCAGGAACAGCTCAAAGTGCAAAGGCCTATTTTGCTAGAGAAAAGTGATCTTAAATAGTACAGTAACAGAAAAGTAACATCCATGAAAAATACACTCCATCACTTGCTTTGTAAAAACATAGACATATTGTTTCAGGCCATATGTACATAATATCCTGCTATTTCTTAGACAGGCACTAATGAATTCTGTCAAAACCTCCCTTTGCCTGGAATTGGAAACACTGCTGATGAGCAATTCTGTCATTACGTCAAGTTGGATGCAACTACATGGAAATGATGATGCTTGGCCACATGAAGTTTACGTTATTGATTTTGTCCCTTTGTTTCAGACTGCCTGTCAGCTCTGCATTTAGGAGCACTGACTACCAACACAAGTTGTGGGTTTTGGAAACAATATATAAAAATAACTATCTATTATTCACACAATGCCAAAGGTTCATGTTGGAAACACTGCTCTAAAGAATGTCAAAGCCCAGGTCTGCTCCCAAGCCCATTACATCAACAGGAAGATTCCCACTGACTTCAGTGGCTTCACTCCCCGCCAAAATTTGGCTTAGAGCCTAATCCCCAGAGTCATCACCAGTGCACTCACACAGAGCTTCACCCCTGACCATGAGCCCCCAAGAACATTGTGCTCAGGAAATGGCTTGGGGATGAAAAATCAGAATGGCAGGAGCAGAAAGCAAAACATGAGGGATGAGCAGGGCAAGCATGTGAACACTAGAAACATGCCACATGGACTGCACCTCCGAGTTGTAAAGGTGGTAAGAGTTTTCCTAAAGTTAGGTGCCTGAATCTGTACCTCCACATCTCTCATTTTACAGGAAGGATGAGCAGCTGCAGCCACCCCTCAGCAGATTCTCTGTTTTGAAAACATTGGCCAATGTTGCCCAGCATCATTTGGAGGAAAGAAGGTTTGGAGCACTCACAGGAAGAGGGAAGACAAAGATGTGTTACAGGGGTATTTTAGGTTACAGGGTGAGGTGAAACAGGAGGCAGCTGAGGTACATGGTGTATGCAAGAACCTTGGCATACCCAGTCCTGACTGAGCTGCAAGGAAGGGAGAAGTCCCAGGTAAGACATGTCTTTAGGGGAAAAGAGGGTACCTGGGATTAACTACAGCAAGACTGGCAGACTGATGGAAGACAAGCAATCATCCACATGGCAGAGTGAGTGCCACTGTATGACTGTGCCAGTGACCAGCTCCCCTTAAACTAGCATTAACCACATTACCTCCAGCACCGTCCTGCTGCCACTGTGGCAACTCAGAGCACCCCAGGGGTCTGCCCAGGCCACCCAGGCCACAGGGTATGTACCCAGGTCACGAATATGCCAGGCTGTGCCTTGTCACTGCACTGCCCCATGGCAGCATCAGCCACATTGTGAAATTATGTCAGGGCATTGGAAGCAATGGATCCCAGAAGTGAGTTCAGACACTTCCAGACAAAGCTACCTCTTCTGCTCACAAGCTGCAGGCATTCTTAATTTCAAGTCAAACCTTAATGTACTTCTTTTTGCAAAGAAGATGAATATCTGGCACACCTGGGGAAAGTGGGCAGTGTCACTTGGGGCTCTCACCCTACAGTTGCCTTGGCAGCAGCCACAGCTGTACCTGCTAAATCAAACAGCTAAAAATATCCAAACTGTGGGAGGATAAATTGTGCATAAAGCAACTGTGAATTCCCGACATGCATAAGAGAAGAAAACAAACCAATTTTGGCATCATTACCTTTAATGTAGCCTGTGCTGTTAGGATTATTTACTTTGTACACAATACTGAAAAGAAAAAGAACATATTTCAGCCTGCAGCTTGAACAGGGACTTAAGAACAAATAGATGCCAACTGGATTGCTCAACATTGTACAAGGCTGCTATTCTGAAACCAGCACCTGCAAGCTGAGAATTTTGAAATGTTAATTAGGTTGATAACACTAGTCTGGGGGAACATTTCCGGAGGGTAGGAGGTAAAGCAAGTTGGATCTGATGGCAGGAATAACACTCTTGAATTCTAGCTACAGCAAGGCTGAAGATACATCTAATTTCCTTGTACACCCTCCCACAGAATCGCTTCTTGCTTTTCAGGTACCTGGTGCTCACAGGCTATAGCTTCTGTAGGAGATGAGATGCAGGCAAGGGATGCTGACAGGGATGCAGGAACAACAGGTTGAACAAGGAAACAAGTCTCTGTCATGAGCAGAAAGCATAAGTAGAAGGCATTTGGGATACTTAGAGGGAAGTATGATATGTGGGAAGATAGCATGAGCATGCTAACAACCAGCTCCTTACAGACTATTTAACTAAAGAGGAGATTTTCCTTCTAGCTAAAATGCAAAGCAATTTTCCTTCTGGACTCTGCACACCTCTCTGTACTTCAGCTAGTTTTCCTTGTTAGCAAGGACTGGCCAGACTCCCCTGCCTGGCTGTGCTGGGCAGTGGGACCAGCTCCCCACCTGCACATCCTGCCCTGCTCTGGGCCATGCTAGCCCCTAGTGGGGTGCACAGCTCACCCCACTGCTTCTCCACAGCCAGCTGCCAGACACAGTGCAGGTTCCAGACTCCCACTGAAGACAAGGATTTCCATATAATGATAATGTCCATGGAAACTGTGCATCTTACAGCACTCATCTGACCTGTTCAGCTGAAAAATCTCACTCCAGATCGCTACACCAGATAAATTCATAGACTGACTTGCTGGGGGCTCCAGCACCTCCCATAAAACTTGATCTTGTTTTCATATATAATCAAAACTATTGCCTAATTACTGCAGTAATTTTCTCTGAACTTTAAAGGGAGGGGGTTTAATATCATTCACATTTTAATTCTAATTAAATGCAAAGCTAAATGTTGCTAGCCAAAAGATAATTTCCCAGCAGACTGGCATGGCTTGCAGCCTCATCTCGCAGTGGTGGTCGCAGTGGCTCGAGTGGGGCACAGCTGGGCAGGCAGAGAGCCCAGCCAGCATTGGGGTGTATGAAGCCCAGGCACAGCAAGCACTGCTGTCCATTCACCCCACAGCCAGGCTTTTCCTGAGCCTCCACCCCCCTAGCTGCAACCAGTGGTGTGCAGGAGTCAAATATCCATGAAAGCAGTGGACAAACAACTGCAGTCACGGGATGCTCCAGCATTAAATCTCCATTCAGGCCATGGTCTTCAAGAAAATGATGTATTTTGTACAGAGGACATAAGAGCAGCGTGCTTACCCTGTGATTCTTTTACGTCACTTACCCCACTTCAAAAGGGACAGCCCCTGTGTGGGGTGCCTGGCTGTGCTGCTGGGAGGACAACCCATGGGTCACCATAAAAGCCTCCATTCTCCTCACAGCTACACATCCCCTGCAACATTTTTACTCACTGTGCCTGATTAAATCAAGAACTTACCCAAGCAAGCCAGAGGTCTATCCAAGTTTCTCTCTTTGCAGTTTCAAAAAAGGAATGGATGAAAACTCTTCTGAGAATGGCAAGGGTGAGGTGGGAAGAATTGGGGCGGGGGCCTGGCAGTTTCAAAACTGGGAGCAGTGATAAGGAAATTGCTTCTCTGACTCATTGTTTGCACCCATACTGCATATTAATAACCTCAAAGGTATCCTTTCAAAACAGAATCAGGAAAATTGAATCCATCATGTTTATTTTTCTAAATGTCTCCATATTCCCATGTTGCTTTTGCCTGGAGGTATGCTCTGGTGCTTGCTGTGACCCACAGTGAAATCACAGGGACACTTCCTGCTGGATCGGGCTCAGGTTTGCTATCTTGAGTGGAAAAAACCAGAAGGGAACAACAAAAAAAAAGACAACAGTTATGTTTTTCTGATGCCATTTTTGTTTACAGACAAGCTTTCAAAACACTTATGTATCAACTGACAGTTACTGATATATGGAGTGATGCAGACTTGCTGAGCTCTCTGAAACAGAAAAACCACCAGAAAAATTCAGCTGTGGTAGCTCAACAGGTTGCTGGCTGTGCTTGTGCACTACAGAGACCCGGCTTGGGGAAATAAGAGGGTTCTTAGGCATATGGGCACTTCTTCTTTTTGGTTCTCTGTGGTTTCTGTCATCCTAAGGCATTTGCAAATTAACACAAGGTAAAAACAGAGGGCTATTTTTCTGGGACAGGGCAAGAAGCAATGGCTGCATGTCAGCTTCCACATGCACTGGGCACAGGAGAAGTTGGTTCAGCTACTCCTTCTGCCCCCGAAGACTCAGACTCAAACATGAGGGACCCACATAAACAAAGTAACACTCTCAGGCTGCTTCAGTTCTCAAACTTTTGATGGGAGCAATCAAGGGGCATGGATGCCCCACCTGTAGCACACATGTCCAAAAGAAAAGGTTTCAGAGCCTTTATAACTCTACCTTTTCTCCCTTCCTCTCTTCAAGCTCAATTTATGTTTAAGAAATTTTAATAAGAAGTAGATCAAATTCAAGAGAAGATATAGGGTCAATAATGGTCCATCTGCTGGGATGTGACCAAAGACACACCCATCTCCCAAACTCTGAAAAATTTAGACTTTCAACTAGCTAAATTTAATTAAAAATCCCCAGAATGAAAATATTCAACAAAATATCACATTTTCCTTCATTTTTCGTTTCAAAGGGAACAGATTTTCATTTTTCTTACTACATTTTCAGCTGACCAGTTTAGCTGGTCTTTTCTGTTAACTGAAGTCTGCTGACTTAAGCAGAGTAAGAGGCAAATAAGCAAATCAGAAACTTGAGGAAATAAATTTAAGCAAATAAGAAATGTAAATTTTAAAAAATTGCTTGCATCATGTGATTAAAGAAGTAAGAATACAAAGACAAAATAAACAGGCAAAACCACCCTTACCAAACTTTCACTGTTTTGGGAAAGACTCACCAGGCACTGGGGATATTTATAGGGAAAATGCTGTGTACTTTGTCCAGACTGTTGATAGGCGACCTACACAATCTTCTAAAAATGTAATGGAAAAACAACCCCCTTTTGATTAACTAACCACCTACACATCACTGGCCACTGGCAATGAGATCATGGTGGGTTTGGCTGCATGGTCAACTGAGATTATTCTTGGAACCTTGCCGTCAAAACTAGAATGCTGGACAAGAATCAAAAGAGACAAAGCACTCGTTTCCTGTTTCTATGGCACTGAACCTGCAGTGGGTATTTTTCTCCCCAAAACTTTTCCAAAGACAAAAGCTGCCCCCTATACAAAATGCAAGAGCTTGACTCCTGCTGCTGCCCGTCACCTCAGGGAGCCGATGCAGGGAAAGGGCAAGCCAAGCTAAGGCAGATGGAAGTGGGCAGAGCAGTGACTCGGAGCCACTGAGGAAACAGAGACTACACTGATCTTCAGAAATGATACTGTAATCTCAAATGCCTATCTAAAGATTCCAATTCAGCTGAACTGTAGAAATGAAGTCATAACTACATGATTCACTTCTTTAAGAATCAGATAAGGTTTTCTGCCAGGCACTTTGTAAGACACAGATCTGGAGCAAAATTTTGCATTCTAGGGCTAATGTAAGACTGTCCAACAAATTCCAAAAGGAAGAATTTGTTTAAAGGAATTTACCACAATGGATAGATAGAGAAAATCTGTGCTCTTGATACATGCTTGAACTTAGCACATCATCAGCAGAGCATCACCAGGAGTGTGCTGGGTTGGGCTCTGCCAAGCAGGCACATGTTTCTGGCAAAGGGCAGGATGACTGTGTCTTTCTCTTCTGGATGAGATGGTTCTTTCCTTCCTATTCTACCAAATATTCAGACAATCCAGGCAAGTTGAATTTGGTGAGATCAGGGTATTAAATAGCAAACACAGCCTTACTACAAGAGCATGGCAAGACCCAGCAGGCATGTGCCCGCCACAAAGCAGGGCAGGATGACTCCCTGTGACACCTGCATCATGGACAGCACAAAGTTTTTCCAATTCAGTGAGAATTAATTAACCATTTTCATGCATCCCATTGAAACAAATGCTCCCACCAAATCACTGGACATCTTAACATCTGTAGAAAAGCTTTCTCTTTCAACCCAATCAGAATTTACAGGTATAGAAGAGGACACACACAGTGAAAGCTGGGTATATGGTACCTTAATGATGTCATGGAAGCAGCACTTTACAACTAGCATGGAATAAACTACCCATGGGAAAAAAAGTTTCATTGTATATTGAGTTTTCCCAGGGCTGTTTGTATATTCTACAAAACCTAAAGAATTTCTGTATCTCCTTCATTACAGTACCAGTAGGTTCCTATTAATAGCTTTAAAGGCATTGTCTTTAATAGTTTTAGTCATGTTTTAAAGAAAAATATAAAATAGTGAGCCTATGTAAAATATACTCAAAAACTGTCACCATTAATGTTGAGTCTTAAAATGTAAAACACATGGTAAAACATGAAAATCTTCATTCTAGGAATCCCTGCCCCTATAATCCCAATGATCTCAGCACAGCCTGAGCATTACAGGACTGCTGGATGTGAAGCCTTCAGTCTGAGCTCTGAGACTACTTTGGTACGACATCAAGAATGTGCAGCTTCCTGAGAAACCACTGGGTCACAAGGATGAAATTTCACCAAGCATTAGTAGAAGTTCATCCTATCACCTTCCTATAAAACATACCGAACCCCTCTGTCCTCCACTTGTATGCATGCAATATGAGATAAATGTTATCCCTGAGAGAATATAAATACTAATTTTATTTTTTAAAATACACTTTTTAAAATTTAGTAGTACACACTGTGAAAAGCAGCCATCTGTAAATCAGGATTTTTCCATGCAAAGACCTTATCTGAATTCCTGCAGGATGCTTCATACTGTGGAGTCACTTCCCTAAAGCTCAGACAGTTGCTGAAGTTTAATTAGTAGAAACATTTGTGTTTCAGTGTCCAGTGCACATCTTTTCCCCACCTGAGCTCTGAAGTCAACTGGACAGACAGTACATCAGCTCTTTGGACCATGCCTTTAAGTCCAGACATTCATTCTCTCTCTCTCCTTTCAAATTTGGCTTATTCCATGGCTCAACTCAATGACAAAGCTCTCAGAAGAAAAATGTACTTGAGCTATTTTAAAATTTCCTCAGTTTTTGAAAACTTCTTTATGTCTGTTTATTTAGTCTGATATTTCTCTATTTGGCCAGTGCTGAGCATCTTTATGGAAAAGCTTCCTAAATGCTGAGAAAACACTCGGTTTTAACACCTGCAGTCATTGTACTGCATTAATAACCCCAAAAACATTCCATCTTCATAGGAAGACTCACTCCTCCTCTCCACAGAGCCTACCAGAAACCCCCTTTTGCTTCCAGGCTGCAGGAAACCTGCTGATCCCTGAGGTGGGGTCCTAAGACAGCCAAATCCTACCCATAGTGGTTCACAGCTGCAGGACCTCACAGCACTGGCTGCTTTAAGCACTCATTTCCTTATTTCCTTGAATGTCTCACAGGTGGGCTCATGCAAAAGGGAACTAGAGCTTCAGTATTTGCATGGAAATAACAACTTCTCTCTGGATGTGACAGCTGGTAATGGGGAGAAAGGCAAAATGGGGAGAAAGGCAGCTGTAACCTTGATCAGGAGGTTTACAGGGCTGCCAGTGTGCCCATGCAGCACAGGCAGCAGCAGCTCAACACAGGCCAATATGAGTGGAAAGGACAGCAAAATTCAAACAAACTATAAAATATCACATAAAGTGTGCCAGGCAAGGGACGGCTTCGGCACGCTCCAGGTCAGAGGGAGCAGGGCTGGGCAGCGGTGACGCCCGGCTGACACCCAACCCAGCTCCACAATCTGTCACACTGCTGCCACTCCTCATGTCAGAAAACTCAGAGCAAGATGCACATGGAAGTGTCATGACAGGGGGCTGCAACATCTGGAGAAAGCATCAAGTGGAGAAACATTTCTACCAGAAATCTTCCAAAACTGTAGAAGTTCTTGATCTCCAGCTCAGGCTGACTCCCGTGACTGCTAACAAGAAGCGGATGTAGCTCTTCCTCCACCATCCCTAGAAGAACAGGGAATTGTCCCAGAGAAGCTGGTTTTTATTCCTCTATCTTTTTTATTTATTTCTGTCTTCTCAGGAAAACAAACCACTGCATTTGTAGATACAAGGACATGGAGATAGAAAATGACAGCTCACATGGGCATTCTTCTCTGACCAGTGATGCTGAAGCAAACCCCAACAGTGCATTTCATGGGGGAAAACTGTTCATAGGCATGAAGCCCATGGGGGGAAACTGTTCATGAGCATGAATCCCATGGGGTGGGGTGGGTTTAGCCAGACTCAAGCTTTCATAAACTCAAGCTTCATTACAGTACTATTTAAAAGTGCTTTCCCAGTTGAAAAAACGTATCTTCTACTTTGGTTCCATTAAAAAAGAGAGCAAACTTCTAATTAAGGATGAATGTAAAATTAAAAGCAAAAAACCATTAAAATTGATGGATAGATGCATAATTAAAAGAAAAAAGCAAAAAAAAACCCCAAAAACCCCAAAACCCCAAAACCCCAAACAAAACCAAATAAAAACTTCAAAGAATGTTCAAGCTCAAAATAAGATACTCTAGCCCTGAAAAAATTACCAATTTGTCTTTGTGTCCTTTTCAGAGACCTGTTTGGCAAAGAGGACATTTCACAGTCTCCTCTTACAGAAATCCAACGCCATGCTCTTGCTTCAGGACTGCTGCTGGCTCCATGTTTAGTGGATAAACCCTTTCACATTTGTCTTTGAAAGAGGCTCTTGTGAACAGGAAGCTGTGCTGTGACACCAGGCTCCTGTACTCTTTAGAACAGCTCAGGCTCTGTAAATGACCTCTCTCAACTCGCTTTCTCAGCTGGCTCAAGACATCTCCTACATATGTTGTTTCTCCAGCAGTAACCTGAGGCTTCAGAAAATGCTGTGACAGGTGGTCAAAGTTAAGTCAGCAGCCAGAAAAAGGAAACATTTTAATATTACCTATCTAATACCTAATGCACCTTTCTCTCTTTAGAAGTTTACACTCATAGTCAGAATTTAGGGGTTTTTTGTAGAGTTCCATGACTCATATCCGGACACTACTCAAGGCCAATAGATATGATATTACAATTTCTTAAAACACAGCATCATTTAACATCTGTTGCATTTTATTGACTGAGTTGTCTGGAAAGCACAGGATACTCTGGAGATCATGGAAGTACAGAGGGGCTGTTAGGTCTCTGATTGCATTTTGCACCTTTCTTTCACAACTGTTTTAATTTGCCAATCAAGCAATGATATTTCTGTAATTACTTTAAAGTATTGAGCTCACTTGGTTCATTTTGTGCACTGCTGTAAAAGGTATGGGATTTGAATAATTATCCTGTCCTAGCAAATACCAAATCAAAATCCCAAGACACCAGCAGAAGCTGAGAAATATCTAAAGAAATTATGTGGCAACAACAAGGTCATATGAGCATGAAACCGACTATTTCTCTATTATCACTTACCACTGTAAAATAAATTGGGTGCTTCCCTCTCCTCTTTCCAAGCACAGAGTAACACACTCAGCAGCACTGAGCTCAGAACAGTTTCTACCCAAAGCAGCAAAGCAACTGCTCTGCTCTGGAATACCTTTGTTGTACTGGAGTTATTTTAGGTTTGTACACAGGCACTAGGAGGCAGAAACTGGCCAAATCACTTTAAAAAGACTGAACTGCTTGAGATAAAGACCTGAGAATCCACCTCTTAATACGCCATTGCTCTAATTTCTCTTCTTAAAGCATTTGCACCAGTAATCAGAGGTGATCACTGAGCTCCATCCTGCACCTTTAATTAAAGACTGTTTCTGAAAGCCCTGTCTAGAGAGAATAATCCCCCTCTACTCAGCTGCTAGACTTGCACAGCAGGGCAAAGAGGCAGATGCACGTTTGATGAGGTGAACAGGTCCCAGTTTGGCACCCCAAAATGTCACAAAACATCTACTGATACTCAAGCTACCTATCTCAAATGCAAATTACCAACAGTCAGTTGAGAAGCGGGCAGAGAAGCTCATGCAGGGGAAAACCATGAATGCAGGCAGGTATGAAAACTAATCATTCAAGGGTAACTACATATTATTTTTTGTTTGGTACTTCCAGTATAGGCTCAGGTCCTGTCAGCCATTGACTGAAGCTGATGCATCTGTTGGAGCAGATGCAGAGAGCTTGCAAAGAAGACTGTAGGAAATCCTCCTTCAGAGGTCAAAGGAGATGGGAAAGAAAGGAGAGCTGTCACACCAACAAAAGCAAATATACTCCTCAAAGAGTAGGGTGGTGGCTCATAAGATCCTCATGAACTAAGGAATAACATCAGAAAGCTTGTGTTCTGCTGTAGGTGTGGTATGTCAAGATTTCCACGTCATTAAGGCCATTCTGCAGCCTTTACTTGTGATACATTGCCACTTACTATCTGCTCTCTCAGCAGAGCAGGGCTCCATCTCCCAACATCAGATTTACCCTCAATCCCTCTCCTCTCAGTGTCTGTCCCTTTTTCCACCTCCCAGAGTGACCACAAAATCCTCCCTCTGTTTCTCACTGCAAACTTCTCTCTTCTGAGACACCGATGGGAAACTGCCCTCCTGTGATGGCAGGTGGCAGCAGGTGCAAGTGGCTGCAGCCACTGATGCCTTCTTCACATGTTAATGTGGATAAGGGAAGGTCCCAACTGCAAACATAGGTGCAAATGTACAGAGACAAATGGCCTTGCTCTTCCACCATCCTTCATCCTGAGTGAGCCTGGCAAACTTTTACCATCTATTTTTCAGCCCCAAGGGCCGACTGCCGCATGTCCGTACGCTTGGCTCTGGGTCTCAGCAGGCTGCTAAAATGCAAGAAGATAACAGTAATAAAGCAAAGGTATCTCTTGCAGAAAAGGATTTATTGTCCTGGGGCATATGTTTGTGGAGAATTTACTGCGTGGGCTTAAAGACTGCTCAGACTGACTGAGCTGCAGCTCCTGCAGAGACCAGTGCATGGAGAGGGACACGTGTAACCCCAAACTCTACTAACTCACAGTCAAGAAGCAAACAAGAGCCAAAGCCTAGAGATAGAGAGATGACCTAAGTGACCATGACTGGAATTTCATGGTGAAGAGCCAAAACTCGTAGTCTGTAACAAAGAGAATGGGATGTGATATTACCTTCTGGGAGTTTAGGATGGGATTATTACAATAAACATATGGAGGGTGGATCAGCTCAAGAATACTGGGGAATTTTCTGAGTTGGTATTTTCAAGTGAAAACTAATGAGAAGGGCAGCAGGGAAGTCAATGCTTAATAGGATCATGTTAGAAATGTGTGACTAGAAAAGCCAAGAGGAAGGCCCCTCTGCAACTGCTCTGGTACCCACTCAGGTGGGTACAATCTCAGGTCAGCAGAGATTGCACAGAAGCCAAGAGATGCAGGAGTGCCACAGAAATGAACCTGCAGTGGCAGGGCTCATGGGTGCTGTCTTCAATGAAAGGTTGGTACTAAGATTAAATGGTCTTAAGCAAAGAGGGTGCTAACCTCCCTGTGTTCACAACTGACAGTTCAGGAGAGCTTCAAGATAAGAGCAAAACACTAGAGAAGGCACTTGGCTCAGAGGGCTCGGTACAGGCTCCAGCAGAGAGTGTAAAAGAAAACAGAATTGTTTTTCTTACTCCCTAAACATACTCACTCCTCAATTGTACACCACCATACACATCATAAGAAGCCAAGCCACACATGCACACTGATGGCTGGTGTTTGCCTCCACTGCTGACAGGCCCCCAGAATGTAAACATCTTCCTAGCACAGACATATCTCTCAGGTCTGTGTAATCTGGGTTTTCTGCAAGCCTGGGGAAATGCCTGAGTATGTTACTCTGCAAAGCCAACTCTCTGCTCCTTTTTATGGCTTAAAGAAACACTGAAAAGTCAAAATACTCATTTAAAAAGTGAAATATGAGTGCTTGGTGACAGCTACATTGATGTGCACACACACAATGTAGAGGGTACAGAAAAGAAGTGCAAAAATGTTAATAAATGATGCAATTTGTGACCTAGGCAACATCACCAAACAGAGAACAATTATTCTTGGACTAGCAATGGAAAGAGAGAATGGAGGGTGGGTGATGCAATGCTAGATGTTGCTAACAAAAGCCCATACGGCAATGAAGAAAATAAGGAAGTAAGACATTATGGAAGTGAATAAATGGGACAAACCCCAAAGCAGCTGTAAAAGGAAACCAAAATTGGACATCACAAACAGACCACAGCACAATATAAACTTGCTTGGCTTTTCACACCTTGTAAAGAGGCAGGGAATTTTAACACACCGTGCATTTCCACACATGGTAGATTCTGCTAGTGGATCTATAGAACATCTCTGTGTTACAGAAATAGTAGAATCTAACTACAAGAAAAGAGACTTGAGAGGACTTAAAAATTAAAGGAACAACTTGCTGGTAATGCAACATGTAGCAGTTTAATCCTAGTAATGAACAAATACAGCAGTCAGCACAGTTAAAATTTATTTGCCAAATACAAGTAAATTGTTAATTCTAGTAATGCTTTCATCTGCAGGATTCAGACATGACAGAAGCCAACTTAACCCAACGTGAACTTCACTGGTTGCACTTTTCTTAATATAGACTAGTTACTGATAAAAATAATACATGATAAAAGTGGAATATCTTCAGAGTGTTTTTACTGGAATCACAGAAGTAACTTCCAGTCCACCTGGACCTGAGGGATGGTCACAGAGTGTTGAGTTCGCAACTGATGCCTGTGCCAATCCAGCTGGGAGCACCACACTGACTCACTTCAACTCTTACCTCCTTCCTCTCCCTTAATTCCTCTCTGGCCGCTGCCGGCTGCGTGCAGCCTGCGGGCCGGGCTCCCGGCACTCCATGAAGCTCCACGAACGCGCATTCCCCATCCCAGGCTGGGACTCCTCGCTGCACGCAGCTTTCCCAGCCCAGCCAGATCCCTGCCCCAGGGCTGCTCATCCTCTGGCAGCTCCCCCGCCCTGGCCCCTCTAGTACCAGTTTGTTCAGCTCAATTTAACAGTCCCTTGTCAATGTGCCTTGGGAAAGAAAAAGCTTTCCTTTCCAGTGAATGACAGAGATGGAAGCTCCTGCATTTATTATGCTCGGGCTGGTTTCAGAAGGACATATGCCTCTGTTTAGCCTGGTGACACCTTGACAGGCATCAAATAATGTTTGGGGATTTCACAAACAGGAAATACTTGGTTTCTCTTCTTGATACCTTTGTTACAAAAAGTTACTAAGTGGTTCACGTAAATGACTCCAGAAATACCAGAACTTATAGTTAATCTATTGACACATTGATAAAAGATGATTTTCTAAAAAGCGAGTATTTACAGTATTTCTGAATTTTCCCTAAGATCTCCTCTTGAGCCACCTGATAACACTTTCAGGCTTTAAGCTCCATTTCACCAATAAAGAGTATTTAAAACTTAATTTAAATCAAATCCCAGCCATCCAGAAGGCTCCATCCCACAGGCACCTCATGCTTGGCAAATGCACTGTGCTGTAATCCTCCTGCTGCAGCGCAGCAGCTCTGTCCTCATCTATTGTCCTGAAGCATGAGAAACCCTCTTCCATCCTCCCTCCACCTGACATGCTCAGGATCCCATTCCTCTTGACACTAGTGCCCCAGAGGAAAATAATTACAAACATTGGCTTAGTAGCTGGAAATGGTTTAAGTATATTCCTCCTCCTCCTTGCAGAGCTGAGAGTGAGGAGCTGAAAGGCGATGTACGTGAGAGTTCCTTTGATAAGAGGCCAAGAAGTGACATGAACAAGATAATCAGGCTTTCAAACCAGACATGCACATCTGGGACAACTATCTCCATCTTCCATCTGACAAGAGAATAATTCTGCTAATAGGAGTCTTTCACATCAGGTTTAGTGCCCCAGCAAAAGAAAAAAATTAAATTAGCTTAATTTAGCTTCTCTCTGGCTCTTACTAACATCTGAAGCATTGACTCATGCTTGCAAGAAGGGGTAGGATTTTGCTACAAGGGGTTCTGTCATGGATAAATTAAATCCCAGTTTGGTGACTGGGATCTTTTGCACTAGAACTCCAACTGTAGTAATTCTGGGTGCAAAGAAAGTGGTCTCTCAGACACAACTGTGGAACTGCACATGAATCATCAAAAAGCCAAGCCCTGCACACTGATCTCCAGCTTCCCATCATGAGGGAGAGCAGGGCTGGCCCCTACCACACAGGGCAGGACTGTTCTCAACTCCCTGTGTGGTGCAGGGTATCACACATGGTGAGGACACCAAGGGCATGACACAACATCTCTTGTCCAGTGTTATCTCCAGCAACGGGAGTGTCCAGCTGGGCCTCTCACCATACTCCTGCATGGTGGACTCTGTGGGAGTGGTGACTTGTCTGACACAACAGCAGAAGTATATGAAACATCTGGCCCCAGCTCATATTGGCAGGGAAGGAGGGATTAGCCTCCAGAGCACGGACTGGGTAGGCTGGAAAATGCACTGACTCCGAAAGAATGAGCAACTCGGCTCCTGGTGGTTGATGTCAGCTGCTCCTGACTTCTCTTGCCTCGGGTGAGTTGATTCACGTGTTTTAATAGACATAAAGTATGAAAGATGCTATTGCTCCTTGAAGATCCTCACAGGATGCAACTTCCACGCTGGTCCTGGTTTTTCCTCCTTATCAAAAGTGCCAAACCACAACTCCATAACCCAAAACTGCCAGTTGTTGAGCAGATTGGGTCGAGGTCATTCCTTGACTGACCCTTATTTTCATTCTCCTGAATCCAACTAACCACACCTCTGAGCACACAAAATCATGGGCAAAAAACTGAATGCAGACCAGGCTTCTGCTTTCAACTCTTTCCCTGATCTGGTTCTCCTTGACTCCCCACCTTTGCTTTTTTCTCACCAGTCTGGTGTGGGTAACAAAGACAGAATATGCATTTTGCCTACAGCAAGAGTTTTCTTAGTTCAGATCAGCTGCCTCTGACTGGAGTAAATAATTCTGGTATGAGAATGAGATGCAATGCACAGCAAACTGAAATGAGAAAAACCTGTTGGTAAATTTACTGGCTGCTTCAAGGACAAACTCTACCCTGACCCTTTGTTGCCTGCAGCAGCTCTGGTGCTTGACATACTGCTGCTTTCCCACAAAGAGCAAGACCATACATGCACCTACAGCTGCTCCAGAGGTTTTTTCTGGGGCTGAGACACACAAATGTCTGCGCTGCTGGAGACAGCCAGAGTCTTCCACACTGAGCTAGTGAAGGTGACAGCCCTGCAGGATGTCTGGCAGGACACTGTGCCTGGCTGGGACATCCCATGGCAGCTGAAATCACCAAGGGGCACCGTAACCTCACCAGAGGAAAGCCAGAATTTGGATGAAACCCATTAATACCAGCCTAGCAATTAACAACCCACAGCTCTCTCTACAAGAAAATCAACTACTGCACCATTTGAAGTGTAGCACATGTACATACATGAAAACACTCAAAGGGAGCTTCAAAAGATATGCTGGGGAGAGAAAGAGGAGGAGGAGCTGGGGAGGCTGAGCGCTGCCCAGAATTGGAGCCTACAGCAGTTTTTGTCTCATTGCTTTTGCCAGTTGCCTTTCATAAACAATGTTTAGGAGAAAAGTCCTCCATAAATGTCAACAATTGCAGTTTATTAGATGGTCCACAACCTACTTGAAAACCAACTAAATTTCTTAATTATATTTGCCTTTAGAAGGTAAGAAGTACACAAAAAATTGGTAGCTTTTGTGAAGCTATAGGAGAGCAAATTACCAGCTTCCGGCACCTTCCTAACAGCTCAGCAACTTCTGGCACAAGCTCATTCAAGGAGGAGTATGGAAAAAAGAATACGTTTGTGAGAAAGAATGTCTATCATCTGTTATTGCTGTATATCTCCAAAGCAGAGCAAACAGCCGAGCTCAGGTAAAGCTCAGACACACAGAGCACGCCTTCTGAGGGCACTGAAGAGGGATAAAATTCAGCTGATTAACTTGTATAGAATAACATTTAGAAGTTTTTAGCAATATTTTAAAACATGCTTAGAGAAGCACATCAATCTTTCTCCACTAGACTAATTCTGGTTAGCTCAGGGGTCTGCAGCCTTTCAAGGCTTGGCACCCAGGGGAGTTCTTCCTCCTTGTATCAGAGACTACCTTTGCCAAGAGAAACTAAGCAAGTTCCTGGAGAAGCTGCTTCTGCAGGGGATGACATGCTGTAGGCCCAGTGACCAATAGCACCATCAGGCAAGCCAGTGGCACCCTGCTCCTCATAAATTTCATTATTAGCTTATGTGTCTTATTTGTCATTTTATTCAATGCAGACTTATTTTACAGGACACAGAGAATTAGCATGGAAAGACTTCTTAAAAGCAAAATTATTTAACTAAAAACTAAAAAATATTAATGAGCTGACCTTCTATCCCCAAATTAAAGTTTACCTTACAAATTAAAAAATAGGACAAGCAAAGTAATGCCTTCATAGAACATAGCAATTAAGCAATTTAAACAATAGCAAAATGCACTGGACATATTTCAGCTGCAGATGGGAACAGCAATGTAACACCCTTTCCTGTATAAAGGTCATTTCTTTTGCCACCACAGCTTATTCAGCTGATCATCATAATTCTACCATTTATTACAGCATGTAAAAAAGAATTTAAAAAGAGAAAACACTTGCAGGTAATTACTATTAGGAGTTTCACTACATTCCTCCATTGCCATTCACTCCAACACCCTGTGCCTGGGCTGCTCAGCTCCTTTACACTCCAGCACTAAACTCTGCCAACATGCCCCACATACAGGTGTCCCCAGGCAGGGCTCAGGGCACTGCAGCAGCAGCTCCCACTCCACTGCCCATCCATCCCCTGCTCCATGCCATGCCAAATGCTGCCCACCCACGGGCCCTCAGCACCACCTCCAACATCTCCTGGAGCTCCCACTGGGAAGGGTTTGCAAAAGCAATGGCTGCACCTTTGGGGCCACCAGACTGAGCACACAGCTTCCAAAATGCACCAAAGGGTCACTTCTTCAGTTCAAGGAAGGCAACTAAGAAATCCTCTACTCTGCATGAACACAGAGAGAAAAATACTCCTTTCTGGGATTCTTGTTTGGTGTGGGAGAGACCCTCACAAATACAGCAAATACAGCTGATGTGGGGCTCAGAAACGCTATTTGCTGAGATCTGAAACACCACCCAGTTCATGCCAAGCCTCCTCTGGAGGGCAAAAGGCAGACAGAAAAGCAGCCATATTGAATAAAATAAAAATAAGCAACTGGAAAAATAATTTCAAGGTCTTGTGCCCTACCGCACAACTTCAGAAATACTGGAGGAGTCTCATTCTCCCTGTAGAATTGGGAGTGCCTTCCCAATTCAATTTACAGTGAATTTATACTTCTAATCTCCTCAAATATTTTTTTTATTCCTAGAAAGATACACACATACACAAAGTCCATTAAAAATTTGGGGATGAAAGCTTTACAAGATTTTTTTTAAAACATGCTGAAAATCCCACTTGCTGCATTCTAACCTTTCAGCATTTTAAAGGGTCTTGTTGCAACCTGTTCGTGGTTCACCTTTGGTTGCTTGGGAAGCAGTAGCTAACGTGCAAAATATAAGATTAGTGACTAACTAGCACAGGAATAGATATCTTCAGGGCAGGAGTGAACTACAGCCAAGCATCAGCCTTCAGAAACAGAGTCCCCCACCAGCAATTGATGCTAAGGAGCTGCAAGAAGACCCAAAAAACATTACCCTCTACTCAAACCTGTTTCAAAAATGTACTAGTTTGGGAGGTGCTTGATTTTCTGACTGTTCCCCCAAAGCTTTTCTCTTCCTCCTTCATGCTCAGCTCTGTGGAGCTCAGGGAGTCTCCAGAGATGTGTTTGCAAACATGCCAGAAAACCAGACAGGATTCTCACTTCCATCATGAACAGGGTATTTTACCAGCTTTATTTCCTTTTCTCTGCTCTATACATGGCAAATGGCCTCTCCAGTAAAGCCTTTATTTGTGAAGGGTGGAGACATTTGTTTTTACAGTGCTTACAGAGACTATTTCAAAAACATTTCTTGCTTTCTGGAGTTATATTGTGTAAATAGAGAGAAAGGATTTGCCTATCACTGCTTGTCTTCAGCTGTTAGCAAGTAATCCACACCTTCACTAAGCCTTTTGTGAAGAAAATGATAAAAAAGTATTACTATCCAAACAACCAGCTGATTACTATTTGAGCTCTTGTGTTCTACTAAGCTTGTGTTCACCCACCTGAGAGGCCTCTCAGAGAGTATAAGGATGAAAGGATTTTTTTTAGACAGGTAACACTCCAAACAAGCCACATAAACTATGTGTCTCTCCTTCAAAAGGAGAAAGCAGAAAGTTGTCATCAGTGACTCTGCTGATGTCCTTGCAGCTGCACCATGAGGGATCACACCTGCTGAAATTCCTTTGCACAGCCCATAAACCTGCTGCAGTCAGAAGTGACACACATTTTTGTGTATGTGTAAAGGGGTATCTATCAGGAGCTGCCCCTCCACCCCTGGGTGCAGTCACCCCAGTGCATTGCAACACTTCATATTTGTCACCACATGCCATGAAATAATGTAAATTTGCTCAAAAGCAGAGCTCATATGATATTAGACCTCCACAGAAAGGACAATTTTATTAGCAGCTCTTGGGTGGAGTGTTAGAAGACTGCTGAAGAATAAAACCACATAGGTTCAGTGCACATTTCCAGGGAAGCCCACCCAGCTGTGAGCATGTGTACAGAACTGTTGCAAAGCAAGGGAGCAGTGGAGCTTGAGCAGAGCAGCTTCACACCATGCTTCAGGCACTATGGATGAAGGCCACCAAAACTCAGAGAAGAGCTGGTTGTTTTGTTGCAAGACAAAATAACCTTGTACCTCTTTATCTTTGTATGCCCAGAAGTGAAACACTGTCCTCATCCCCAAAGATGCCAACCTGACATAGCTCCATCAATTTTGCTGAGGTTTACAGGGCTATTACTGGAGAGAGAACTTGGCATCCTTTGGTTCCAGCAGTAAAGCTTAACAACTCTCTGAGTCTCAACCAAATGCTCAAACAGTAATACACCTGCCCTGGGCATATGAGAATGATCTGGAACACTCATCCCAGCAAGACCCATCCCAAAATTGCCTTTACAGTTCAAATCAAGATTTGCGTGTGGTCTAGCCGACTCAGTCTGGCGCCCTGTGAAGGCTGCACCCCCTGGTTCCCAGCCCTTGGCAGGCTGCAGGCTGCCAAATTCAGGTTTCATTGTCCCTGCATGCTGCTCATTCCTTTCGGCAATACCTGTTCCTTTTGAAATGTATGTAGAATGAAATGTATGAAAAGAAGGGGAAAAACCTAGGGACAACGTGTCTCTAATATTTCCATTAACTGAGTTTATCTAACATACACTTCTTTTCCTGATCCAGCCACTAAGGGAAAACACAGAAACCTGCTCCTGCTCCCTAAGAGCCACCACAGAGCACTGAGTGAATGCAACAGATTCCATTACCCCTATTAAAACCCTGTCCTGTCACAAGGACAGTGAAAAATTTTGGAGGCCATAAATGTCTGCTTCATTAACCAGCAAAGGCCTTGTTCTGAGCTTCTCAGGGAGCAATAGGCTGCTGGGACTGACTGAAGGCTCTGCATCCAATGCTGGTGTGTCCATGTGTACCAAAGAGGAAACAACCTTTGAAGAGGGAACGATGCCTCTTATCACACCACTATTTCCTCAGTATCTGTGTGCACTCCCTGAGCACACTGCTCACATAGGTAAGTGATAGAAATGTCCCAAAAGAAATGCAGCTTGCAGAACTCCCCTTGTTTGTGTCAGGTCCTATTACTTGGCGTACTATGAAAAACTGTATTGCACATCGTAGACAGGAGGCTGGTCTATCCACTAAAGCTTTTTCAAATCTGAACAAATAAAATAAAAGCATTTTTCAAACTGTCTTTAATTGTCTGTAATATTTGCTGTATGAAGTTATAAAACAGTACAGCAGTGCTCCTAAAGCTGACCTAAACAAAGGCTGGAGACAAGGGAATTCACATCGTGAAGCCCAAAACCAAATTGGCATACAACAATTTGGTTCTTCACCATAAACATTTTAGATGCAATATATCAATTTTCTTCAAACTGTATCTTTGCTATCACCTCTTTAAATTCATATCAAAATCATATAAACAAAAATAAACCACGATCAGCCTGAGTGGCAGCTAAGTTGCACACTGACAGCCTACAGTATCTCCATTTATTTCTACATGCAAATTCTAAGCCAATACACCTTGGAACCAAGTTTACAATTTTTCAGAATTATGTAAATATATAATTCAGAAGATGGCCATACTGAGGTCAGCTGTGACAGAATTTACTGTGTTGACACTGACTAAAGATTACTTATTCAGATCTACATATGACCCCCACATAGACACCTCTATTCTAGTCTTAGAAAACATGCCAAAGTGAATGAAGAAGAGATGTAGCTGATCCAGAACCCTCTGACACCTGGAGTCTCTTGCTGCCACTGCTCCCAAATCTCTGCTGCAGCAGCTTCTCCTGGGTTAAAAAAGGATACTTCAGTCATTTTATTTTTGTTTCCTTGTGGAGAGTCCATAACAGCAATTTCAGTGGCTGCCAAAATACCGAGGCCAGTTCTCTGTTCTGGACTGGTCTCTGTCAGTTTGGGGCTGAGTGCTGCCAGGCATGCTCCACAGAGGCCACTGAATAATGCCACTGAATTAATTGTTCTATTAAAATACAACATGTATAATCTGTTTAATTTTTAATTATTCAAGCACTAACTGTAAAACAACTGAAAGACCAATTATTTTCAATTACTTTGATACTCTAGAAACCCCTGAAAAAAAAGGGACAATGAGCTGAAAATTGATTAGCAAGCAAAAAGAATAAAGTTTAGATTCTGTTGTTTGCTGCAAAGAGAGAATTTCAATTATGTGAATGCATTTTAATTTGAACCATCTGCATAATAATTTAGATGCATTTTTTTTTCACCTAGTTTTATTATACTGTGTTATAAATCTTTAATGGAACTGCAATGGAAAAAGCAATTGTCAAGAGCAAAAATAAGAGAAGGAATTCAAACTGGCATGATATCAATAGAAGTCTTAATCCAGTTCCTAAGGAAAACAATAGGAGTTTTGGCATTCACTATAATGGAAGCAGATCTGAGCCTAAGCGTCTGTGTTTTAGGACTTTGCACAATTTCCCCTAGCTTTCAACCTTAATGATAGCATTCCACACATTCAATTTTTCCCTTGTGAATTCACACTTTTACAGGAAAATATCAGCATGTTTCACCTGCAGATTTGAGTTCCGGTGAGGAGCTAAAACATAGAGATCAAAGACAAATACTACTCTCAGAGATGCCAACATGAAACAATCCCAGTGGTTCTGATGAGGTTTACACTACTCTGACTGTAAACAGACGTGTATGTATACTGAAAAAAAACAAATGTTTTCCCTCTCTTAGAGCATGAAATTCAAACTTCTAAAAATGAATGGTTTTATAAGGAAGTTCCACTTTCAGACTTGAAGGTGAAGCATTTCCATCTGCAGAGACAGATTACGATAATTTTTTATGTATTGAAATTTAATTTTTTGTTTGCTGGGGGGTTTTCAGTGTTGATTTTTTTTACCTCAAAGGAACTTTGTTCACTATTTTTCATCTATTTCAAATACTGCTAAGTAATTATATGACAATACAAGCAATTTCTCACTCTACTCTCTCTTTACAGAACCAAAACATCTCAAGATATGATTATATATTATATAGACACACACACACATAGGTAAATACATATATGTACATATAGAATGAAACAAACACTGACAATGAATGAGAGTCATATCTTTCAATCAGGGAGTTTAATTCCTGTGTCCTTCACATGCTGGGAAAGACAACAAGTTCCCCAAGACACAGCATGCATTCTTCCCCTCCCACGCTTCTTTTTCACGTATTCCCTCTCTTAGTAAAGCTGTAAACAGGAATCTTTATGCCTTGAGAGACAGACATTTTGCCAGACCCAGGACACCAGGTATTTCTCAGCCAGGAGGGCTGGAAGGGAACTCTGGGGCAGTCAGGAAAGGAAAACCTTTCATCTGAAGTAAGTGTCCAGCTCCAGCAACTCCCCACAACAGCCAAGCTTTGCCTCCCAATCCTCCAGTTCTCATCCTCACATCTTGCTTCAGAGCCAGTTCCCGACTCTGCCCATGGCTTCCAGTTAAAGGTAGTCAGAATTTGACTTGTATCTAAAAGAAAATGCACTTTATTTCCTTCAGTATATAAACCCAAAGGTCCTGAAACTTCACCTTCTTGAGGCTCTGTACATCCAACTCTCCTCCGCTCAGGGCCAGACTGCTGCTTCTCTCCTGATTCACTAAGCAGCACAGGTTTTCACTATGTTATTCAATAGCACTTTTGTGAACCAGAACAAAATACACTACTTGATTTCTTTTAAAGAGGCTTTATCATGACCCAGGGCTGGAAACACTTCATGCATGTGTTTGTACAAAGTAGTCCATCACAAACTTCAAAAGACTGTCACTCAGAAAACTGTGTACCTAAAAACAGACGAGTCTTCACAGCAGTGTTATCTTTAAAGCCCAAGTAGCAGCGGTAATGTAGGCAAAATTTTCAAACACTAAGGGCCTGACATCCTGTGTTTGGATATAGGCAAAGTCCTGTCTTTCTGCCTGGACAAAACTGCTGGGAGGAGAAAGGAGACATGTCCAAGAAAACCTGGAAGTGTGGTGTTTTGTAAATAATTTTTACAGAATTCATAAGTAAATTTAAACAATTTACTACCCATCTGATTTGCCAATGCTTTCTGAAAGAGAGTGGAATTGAGAGAGTGCTTGGCATATTCTTTTTTACAACTACTGTATTTAAATTGGAGAATTCCTACTACATGATATATGCTGTAGAATAAAAACAAGGTTTAAATGCAAGGCTTCTGCTGTGAAAAATCCAAGAACATATGATCAGTTGTTGAGCAACTGATTTTGTGTTTAATAAAAGGGGAATCCTCAGTCAAGTATGCTCTTTTCTTTCTCTCAGCAGCACGGAAAGGAAGTTCTTCATTCACCAAGACAGCCCATCAATAAACTTAAATCCTAGGTTGGAGAAAACCATTGTTAAAAATACAAAGATAAAGACCTCCCTGGCTGAACAAAGTACCCAACATTTTGACATATTAAGCTTTCACAGTCTTTATATTTTTCCTGAAAGTAAATATCTCCTTTATACACTTTTCCCCATTATTGCATTAATCAAAATTATCATGCAAGTAAATAATACCTATGGATTTAAACAGGAGTACACCTTTCCAGTGTGTAAAGCAGTCACTTTTCCTATTTTGGGTTTAAACAGCCCCATGTAAAATAACTTTCTGCCTTATACAGCCAGTAACTGTTTAAAGTCTTGTGTCTCTTTTCTGGTGGAACAATGATAAATCATCAGACATTAGCTCACACCTTTCTGCCTGATCACTTCCCAAAGCTAAGAATGCAAGGAATTGTGTTCCCCCAAAACACCCAACAATGCCAAGAATGCATTACTCCTGCCCAAAGATTTATAAAAGAAGCACAAAAAGAAAAAAAAAATCAAACAAAACAACAGAAGGCTAATATTTTGAATTGAAGACAATGAATGGTGACCAAAGAAGTAAGTTACATTTTCCCAGGTGCCACAGCTAGGAAATTGTTACATGGCTCTAACTGTATAACACATCCCATGTGTGACTACCTCAGTTCTTAAATATCTACCCACATATCTGACACAGAAAGTCCATAAATCTCCTTATTAAACACTTTTCTATTCATCTACCATCTGGTCCTAAAAACCTTCACACTCAGGAATTTCACTGCAAGGCCTAATCTGTGAGGAGCTAGAACCCGTGCCAGAGGAGTGACCTCAGGTCCACCCTGGTATGAGTTTCTTAGAGTTGCTCTGCAGTGGCCTCTGGTCTCGGTCTCAGTGGACAAATATGATGAATTAAATAAGGCTTGTATGATCAAGCTGGTACTTGAAGCAGCATAAACCAAACTATTTTACAGCTATATTTTTCAAAGCAGCAAGGTTGTCACTAGGATGAGAAGTCAAGCAGTGTTTTTCCCGCAAGCAGCTCCCACTGGCACTGCAGGAGCAACGGGCACCTACTTAATGAGCTGCCCCAAGCCATCCATCTGCCAAAGCAACATGTTCTGCAAGAACTTTCATAGTTTTCACTCATCATCTTCAGGTGAAAACACTTACTCATCAAAACAGAAAAATACATTGATGAAAGTTCTCTATGAATAATTGAAAGCGGTACATGGCACACCATAAAAAACTTTATATAACTTCCTTTACTATGTTGTTAAGCTAATTCTGTTTCAAGAGATTTAAGTTTTAAAAGGGAATTTATAGATTAATAGTTTTTCTGTTTAACAGAGAGGGATTCCTGCTGTGAAGGGTGACACATCATTGTCTTTCCATTGTCTTCTACATTTCAGCATTTCAATGCTGCCTGACACAGAGTCCTCACCCAACACTTTGGAGATGACAAACGTAATGAAATAAGAAACCTGTTCCACTCATCTAGAAACAAGAACCATCCAAGAAATTTTTGTGGCACAAGGAATGAATTTTCTGCATGACAGCTGCACTGTGCAGAAGGTACAGTAGACTTGGTGTCTGCTGTATTCCAGCAACCACACATTCAAATTTAGTAATATACACTGCAAGAAAAACACAAACACAGCGCATGAATCCAATCACATCTGCAAGTCAGGCAGTAAATCATCGGAGCAGATGTTATATAGTTAAGTAGTTAAGATGTTATATAGTTAAGTTAAGCAGATGTTATATAGTTAAGTCCTCTGAACTTCTCTGAATACCAAGTTAGGATCCCAATGAAAATGTTATCCTAAAGGGCACAGCCTCTATAGGCATTTACAGTACTGCAAAATTTTCAAGAATTAAATAAAATTACTGAGCTGGATTTTATGAATAAAGAGACCACGGATTATGGACTTCCCTAGTCACACAAGTTTTTCAGACAATGAACAAAACGATACACTGTGTAACCCGCAGGATGTGTGACTTGGGAAGCAAAGGTGACTCTAATGCTGGAGATCTAATGGCTGTCCCTGCCCTTCCCAGGCTCACATCCTGCCCCAGCATTTCCAGACACCTTTTCCTCACCATGGCTACAGGGCTGGTTGCAATAGTCAAGTGGAGGAGGCAAGGTAGGCCACCTGGTTTAGTTTGCAAACCAGAAAGGATTCAGTGAGGGAAGGAGGCAGATCCTGACCCCACACCCCATGAAACTATCTCCTAAATTATTTGAAGATAAATTGAGTACACGCAAAGATCTCCTACTCCCCTGGCTTCCAACTTCAAAATCATCAGATGAGAAGATGCCCCTTCAGAGTCGGAAGCTGAGAACCCATTTCTACAACTTTACAGAGACAAACAATAGAGAAATCTATGGGGCAGCAATGCCTCCTTCAAATAAAAACCTGAAACACTTAATGAAGAACAACCAAATAAAATCAAGAAAACCCCATGAACAACGAGTGGACTCTTGTCTGCCTGATGAGAATAAACTGGACAGCATATATCTCCTCCTCTGAGTTACCTGCAAACACAACACTCTGACATGAGTTTTGTCATCACAGATTCTTGCCACTTCCTCTGAAAGAAAATCTGATAAACGGTGCTTAGTGCATTATATGTAAACAAACTTGAAAAGAAAATTTTGCTAACAAAGTCTCTACTGATTAGTGTCCAGTTGAGATCCCCAAAAGTAAGGTGCTTATAGACTGTTGCTCTCTCTCCTTAGAGTGCATACTTTGCTTTTGTGTTAAAAATCTCTTCAGATCCCAACATGCTAAAATATGGCGCACAACAGACATTTTTTACAGCAAAGGATTAGGTTAGTTAATTTATCAATGTTAATTTAGAGGCACTTGTTGAAGCAGTTGCATATTTAGTCCATAGGCTTACCGTGAGAATGTGACCAACATGAGTTGTTTAACTGGTCTCTCAGAACTCAGCAAACTGATCTTTATCTTGCTCTTCAGCAAGGCAAAGGAAAAATTCCCATTCCTGGGAACGGCACAGGCTCCAGCCCATACCACAATTCTTCCAGAACTGTGGCCAACTTTTCCCATTAGGTTTTTACAGTGATGTTTAATTAGTACACTTCTTATTCAGGTAGAAAACAGCTTTATCTACTTTTGCTAAAGTTCAGGTATTAGATTTTGGAAGAGTCACTTAAAATCACATGCTTACTCACGGTGTGCAGCAATGTACACCTGGTAATTGTCATACATCTGCTGCTGGAACAAAGCATTGCTTAATGCAAACATGGCAGAATTAAGCCCCAGGACTCTATTAAAGTGCGGCACAACTGTCAGAGTATGGCTTTCTCATAACTACACGTGATTTTAAAATGAAACTCCAGCAGGCTGGGAAATCTTATATGAAAGCAATTAAATGTTTGCTCATTAAAGTGTTTTGGGTTTTTTTACCCCAAAAATGAAAAACTGATAGCTGTGAAATCACAGGGCTCCAGGTGTGACATCATTCAGAAAACCAGTAAGTGTGCTAGCTCGCAAGAGTTTCATACCATAAAATATGCTAATGCTGTCTCCGTTACTCCTCTGGCTCAGGAACCTGTTTTGCCATCCTGACCATGCTGCATCTGCTCGATGGGCAAAGAGCAGCTTGGAAGGAGGATGAGATGCAATCTTTGCACAGGAGGCACACACAGCCCTTCGAGGCTGGACATTGACTTCTGCCATTGCAAATCTCCTGGAAACCTCAGCATCAATTTTACCAAGAAAGGGCAGGAAAATGCAAACAAGGAGTTTACAGTTACCAAAACAGTTTTATAATATGTCCATACTTAAAATGAAAACAACATTTTAACTAAAAAAGGAAAAGGGAGATTATGAAAGGCCAGTAATTCATATACTTCATTAATTTGTTGGCTGTGTGAAATCCAACAGACTAACTCAGCAAGTCAAAACTTCTTGTGCATGAGTCAGGATTTGATTCACAATCTGACTTTATAAGCCTGCTAATGCACTCATTACATTCTCACAGCCCTACTAAATCACTCTCCACTCACCATATTTGGGCTAAATATAAGAAGGCAGTAACGTGTTTGTATCTTTTAATAATATCATAGTTTCTCATTGCCTTAAAAAGTGAGATTTTAAACTAATTAAAAGAGAAATATATATAGATATTGGTACATTCCCAAATATGGACAGAAAGACAATTTATAAAGAAAAACAGAGAGGAAATGCAAGTCTGTACACTATTCAGAACTAAGCCATCTGCACTTCTTGGAAGACTGAACTAAAGTTAAACAACAAACCAAATTCCCCTGTGAGCTATAGCTACAGTCCCTTGTCTTCTGTATTTGAGTACACAGAAGGATCCTGCTCTTAGATTGCCATCCATATCCAGTGGGAAAGTGAGAAGTCCCATGAGGGTGCACTAATTAACAAGAGCTATGTTGGCACTGGCAGTATAAGTAGAAGTGCTGGAAGGAAGCTTAGGAGAGTCCTGCATACATGGGAGGGAGGTTCCTGTTTTATTCTGACTACAGGTAACTAGTGCATGTCACCTACCCTGAGGGAAATCATAATCAAGATAAGGCACCCATATTCTCTCTAAGGTCAGTTCAAAGGGCTCAGGTAGGAAAACTCTACTGACCTCAGCAAATTTGCAAGAGGATTATAAAAGCCCTCACCTTCTTGATCCTATGACTTGGGTAACTGAAGGGAATTGTTTGAGCCAAGTCAGAAAACATAGCATACTTTCCATAGTGGAAACAACAGAAAACTCACCTGACATAACTCATCCACTAAAAAAGTTTTCACATAATTTCTGAAGAACAGGTTCCATATAAAAATGGAATAGATCCATTCTACAGGGGGCAGACCTGATTTGTAGTTGCCATCTCTTCACACCATCCCTGAACTGTGTCTGAGAAGCACTGATAACAGCTACCAGTCACAGATTTTATTTGAATTATGCTAAACCCGAGGAAGCTGCACTCCAAAAAGTACAAAATGCACTTCAAAAGGGAAAGGAGAAAGACCTTGTAATTCACAGCAGACCTGCCTAATGCACAGGCTGGGGCATCCCACTCCACATCCACTCCGTAGGCAAGGTCCCAGTGACTGCCAGCCTCACCCCTCTGCCTTCCTAACCAGGCAGTGAAGGTCTTATCCTCTCCTTGAGGTGTCTCCTGGTTAGAAGGGATATTCCATCCACACAGCTTTGAAAAATTAATTGTACCCTAAAAAAAGACTGTCTCTACTACATGCCTTTGCTTTCTTTTTCTTATGGCCACCACTGGAAATGTCACTTGAAGTGCATGTACCAAGAACAAGCTGTGCCTCTGATCTGTCCAACAACCTGTGTGATGCAAGTATAAACTAAAGAAACACAGCAGAACTCTGTGAATTCCCTTAAGTGATCACACAAAAACCCCATTAAATAAACAAAACTACCAAGACCTCAAGTACCTTTCCAATGGTAAATTACAGTACAGAAGAGAACCTGGACAATCTGGAGTTTAAGAGCTTGACCTGGAAAAGTCCAAGTTCTATCCCAATTACTTTTGTGAGAGAGGCTGGTCCCCAACCCGTCAAATTGAGACCATGAATTTTCTGCTGTTTCTGAGTACTCCCATACCATCTGTGTCTGTTACTTAGAACTGTTGCTGGTGCAGCACTTCCAAAACACACTGTATTGGCCAAGAGAAAGTCAGAGACAGGCCCAGCCCCAAGGTGTTTACATGCATTTGAGCTCCTTAATGAAGCTGCCAGACAGGGCAGAAAAGATTGACAGATGTTCCTAGTGGCACAGCAAGAACAGTTAATCCGACAGAGAGACAAATACGCGAGACGTGGAAATCCACTCTACAAGCAACCTCAGCACTTTAGGTACACAAATCTCTGCAATGAATGGCTCTTACCAAAAGAACAATTCTTAAAAGAATAGATCTCAACAGAGAAAAATGTCACAAAATCCACAGACAAGAAAAATCCATACGAAAAGAGGACAAACAACAGGGTCTAGATTGCTTATCAAAACCCGTTTTTCTTCCTAAAAAATGATTTGAAAATGGTAACAAGGAGTTTGTTACAATGAAGCCAAGCATCACATGGGAAAGGAAGTCAAACTGTTGACCTGGTCTTGCAAACCTCTCCCTACCCAGGCAGTTAGAATGAAGTTAATGAAATTGCTCAATGTAGACGAGAGAGTTAATTCAGGCAAGAATATTTAGTGTTTGTGCCCTAAAGAGATATTTATGAGTGGCAGAGTTTTCAGACCTGAAAATTATTATTATAAGCTTTGGTGTCTCTGCTCTATAGAGAATTGACCTGTTTATACCTGAAAACTGTTTTACCACTTGCAACCAAATTACACTTTCTAGTATTTTGGGCAGAAACAGCAAATGTGGTTGACAGCCACGCTGAATCATGCCAAATATCCCTGCAAATTTATCCTCATTAGTGTTTTCTAAATCATCTAACTGCAGCACAGTTTGTTTGCCAACAGTTTCTCAGACCAATTTATTCTGAGAGTCAGCACTTAGAGTCTGCTTTCTGCAATGATGGGTAATGGCAGGAGTGGGTATAAGGTGCTGGTAATCTACAGGGAAACTAAAAGAACTCCACCAAAAAACTGTAATTAAACCAGTATTTACCTCTCACAGCAGAAGGACCATTCACATGTAATTCAGGAAGAATATAAACAGTTTTAAGATACTTTTACTAGCAGATAAAAGCTTTTTCATAGTACAGATTTCTTCTAATGCAGCCAAAGTTATTAACATTGGAGTGATAGTGCCTAATATCTACTATTTTAATTTTGATGGTATGAAAACTTGGATATTTTGAATGCTTTTTCCACTAAAGTAATGAATAACTAATCTCAAGTTCTTAGTCCAAAGTGATGAGACATTATAGAGACAAGAGGATGCACACAGATAGTACTGTAACATTGACACAACAGAAATGCTGCTTTCTCAAGAGTATTCAAGTGGAAGAGATAGGAGAATTCTGTCTTTACAACTGGGATAGATGGAAAATCTTTTCACAGGAAAAAAGATTTTCTGTAAAGTCAAACACCTCACAATGTCCTGGTATAACTGCAATTTCACAGGCTCTAAGGCTTCACACACGAGATCACTCAAATCTCTTCAATACATTTAATGTCCCACGTCACACAGACTGTGCTGGACAGGCGTTGGTCCCACTACCAACCAAATACTGCTCACCTCCCCAGTGGGAACAGACTCATGGAATCATCAGGACTGTATGACTTTAGGCTTGTGGGAGCTGGTTGTAGTGAAGTAACAGAATTTGCTGTAATGTGAGCAAAAGCAAGGAGATGCATTTTAGAACAAAACCATATAAGACACACTATATGATGTAAGGTAACCAAAACATACTGCCAGCGGATAGGAGACAGGCTGTTTGGGAAAAGAAAAGGCTAATGGAATTCTTGGCTGAACTAAAAAAGAACCCTTTATGCCACAGTACAAGCCCCAGTGAAACTGTACCTGGCCTATCATCTCTGTTTGGGGCTGTGATCCCACAGCACCATAGAGCCTGCACCTGCTGCATGCCCCTGACTGCCTTCACCTGCATGCTTGCCTTGGGATGTCTCTCCTTGCAGGCACCACTCAAGATCTGAATGCAGCTCCCAAAGTGCTGCAAGGTGAGCATCTTCAAAAGCTCATACTGTTTGGCCCTGCTGAATCATACTAGCTTTGGGAGCTTCCCACAGTAGCAAAGAGGGAACTAAGAAAAAACTGGATGCAGGTTTAACTGCATTAATTTCCTTGATTTCATTGCTGACACCATCCAAGAGACCAGCTGTTCACTCTGCCTGTGAAACCTGGAGACAACATAGCATGTCACTGTCACCCCTTCTTGTCCTCTGACCCAGGGGCAGGACCTCCACTGTTGGCAGCAAGCTGCCATCCTCACACTCTAAGGACTGAGGATCTGCTCAGAGCCATCACACAGATTTTAAACTCAGGCAGGCAATAATTTCTTCTATTTTCATTAACTGCATAGGTGCCAGTGCATTTTCCATTCAAAAACTGAAAGAATAGACAGGTAGGACCTGAACTCATACATATGGGAAGATGAAGGGACTTCGAAAATCCTAAGAGCTTGGAATGTCTGAAGCACATGGGACAGGGGCAGAGTCCCAGCAAGAGGGAACAATCCCAGCATCTGCACCTCTTGCACTTCCCTTTCAGCCAGTGCTGCACCAGCCCCTTCCCCTGTTAAACTTGTGCCTTGAAATAAACATTTTAAGCAATTCAAGTAAATAAAAATGTGATACAGAACAGATACATACAGTCTATGGGTACAAACTCCCCTGAAAAATAAGGTTATTAACATAATGTAACAGTTAACAAATAAGACAAAGTACAATGGCAAATTATATTATATTATAGTGTCTCCAGTGCTCTGGCCTCAGTTTCTGTTATTCAGTGACCCATCAATCTGAAACAGATAAGCAAAAAGTCCTGACTGAGAACACCCTCCTACAGGCAGTTGATCACAGTCTTTCAGGCTAAAGCATGTTTATTGTGAGATCCTGGAGAAACTTATAGTTCATCTGTGGTTTTGTTGCTGTGGCTACACAGACAAAGACTTGAGCTCCTTTTCTGCAAGTTCAGCCTGCAGCCCAGGGCATTCAACACATTAATTCTGCTGGGGCCGGATGAGTGATACCCTGGAGCAGATAGGATCTGGCTGCTACCGATGAAAGACTCATTAAAATTTTCTTGCTGCGAACACACAACTGCAAGAACAATTTTGAGTGACCTTATACCTCTGCTAATGGCCAACGGCCAAACTCCTACCACTGTGTACGACCCTTGTACTGGAGCTAGAGAAAACAAATTTAACAAGACCATAGCTGCAAGGGAATATGCCTGAAACTTTAAAATGTTCCCAACATTTCCCTCACTGTGAGGCAGAGGGATTCGCTTTCACACAGAACAAGCCTCCGCTTCATCCACCTTGTATCAGATAACCTTTTACATCCCGGCTCCCGGAGTTTTGTCTTCTCTGGGAGCTGTGAAAATTCCTCCGGTGCAGTGGCTGCGGTCAAAGATCGCATTTACAAGCGGAGCGCGATGCTGCCGGTAACCACAGCAACGGGGCACCCCCTCCCCGAGCCCCCGGCCCCTCCGGTTGATGAGTAACTCGGGGACAATGGCTGCGCACAGCGCTCCCGCAGGTCCCTAACGCGGCCGGCCCGCCGGGAAGGGGGGATGAAAGGCTGCAGCGTGAAACAAACCCCAGGGAACAGACACCAGGGAAGTCTCCGAGCAGCTGGAGAGACACCCGTAGCTGGTAGGAGTAATCATTTAGGGAGTATTGAAGCAAATTTTGCCAGATCTCGTGATTATTCTTCCTAGAGGATTTTTGAGTATTTACAGCACTTTCTCATGTGGAGAAAACACATAAGAATTATGAGTTGGACCCAGATTTTGGTCCTCCTTAACTTCAGAGCCTTCAAATAGAAAGGGCGGACAAAAAATTGTTCAAAACATGGTTTCAATCATCAGTTTACCTGTAGCAACCCCTTTCCTAAGCGTAATGCCAAGTCCAGCCATGCTGAGCTGCTTTAAAATTCTATTTCTAAACATTTCAATATACCAGTATTTCTGAAATATTTAAAATCAGCTGCATATGTGAAAATAAAAACTTTTCTATGAAAGCAGTAGCCCAGCACCTCCTGCAGCGCCCTAAGAGCAAGAGAAGGCAAACATGGGGCAAGCATGGCTGTGTGCTAAAATGACACCACCTGTCTCACCTTATCTTGTGAGCTTAGTGATCCGACTGTGGATTTTCCTCACCTGAGGAGACCCTGCAGACTTGCTCCAACCTTGCTCGTCTTTGGATGTTGTTGCCTGACATCCAAAGATGGACAACTGGGAAGCTCGGGGTGCTGCACATATTCCCTTCCAGGCTGCTGTGGCAGCACAGGCACATTTTGTTGACATGGCAGCACAACAGGATCTGTGAGGTTAAAGAGAGCAGGGGCTGACAACCTCTCTGCATGCATTTCAGGGGCTCCTGGTCTTGCCTGTTCTGAGAACTGGCTGTGTTTAAAGTGAGCACTCTGGACAAGTTTCATCTGGGAGAAGCCCAGTTCCTGCACTCACAAGTGACTGCATGAAGCACACTGAAGTGCACATAGCAGTGGAGTAAGTGGAAATGATCAACAGATCTGCTTCAAAAGCATACTTGTGATCTGAGCTAAAATGCTGACAGAGATGCACCTATGTGAGACAGATTTAAACTACACCGCAGCTTTCAGCTTTGCCAACTCCCCAGACACCCTGATGCACTACAAAAAATAGCCCCTGTTTCTTCCTCCGATGGATTTTCCCATACCCACAAACCCTGAAGTTACAATTCTGGGACTGATGAACTCTCAGGCAGGGAATGAAAGTAAAATAAATGGTTCCCAGGTCCTGCTCCTTTCAAGTCGATTGCAGAAGTCCCTTTGACTTCAGAGACAACAATAAGAACAATAATAGGTTCTCATTAGGCCTCATTTCCAGCAGGGCTTTGGGTACTTCCAGAAATAACAAGATCTTCTTAAAGGTCTCTTTCTTTGTCTCTTTCTTTAATCCCAACAGGATTGGAATTTGGGGTTAATTTTGTTGCTGGAGTAGGCATTGAAATCTAGTGCAGCTCACATCAACACTTCTCATTCTGCCACTGTCTCCCAAATAGCTCAGGATTAGACCTTTCTTGCTGGGCAGCCAGGTAAAAAAGTAGGTTCCTAATAGATGGCTCTGGGTTTGCCACGAGTTTAGCTTTCATCTAATTAATATTCCTTGCATGTGCATGTGTTATGAAAGAATTGAAAGTAGGTGTATGGAACAAAATACATCCAGGGACTCCAAACAGCAAAAGATATAATTGCCAAGGGACTTCTACAACCTCACCCCAGCCCCTGCACGTATTTTATTCCTAGCTTAATTATCTTCCAATCTTTTCCCAGATTATCCAGCATACCTTTTGATTCACTTTATATAGTAAAGATCCCATCCAAGAAATATGTGCCTCCTCATCTTATTTTAGTCTTATTAAGAAATACAGCACAGATATAGCAGTGATTCAAATAAATAACTAAATCTCTCTATAAAAACCCCCCACCACACTGATTCAATACTTTATTTTTAGATTTAGCATAAAAATTATTTGTTCATGCTCTCAACTCTCTCTTTTGTATCTGCACAGTTCTGTCCAGAGCCAAAGACACTGATGACACATTTGGATCTGCCTGCTCCAGAGGTAACAGTTAATTCCCGACCTTGTTTAGGTCTTTTTAGGCAAGAGACCAAACTTCTGTAAGGAAGGATTTCCCAGGCTGTCCTTTTCAAGCCTGCTCAGAGCTGGTCATTCAGGGCTCAGTTGGAGTGTCTTCCTCAAATCTTTTCCTATTATCTAGGGAACCAAGCTCTGATCCTGGTTTAGACCTAAAACCTGGTGCCTCGCAATAGCAAGAAATTGGAACTTAATTCCCATTGAGTCATTTCTTGTAGAAAGTAATTAAAAGAAGCATTGATACACAAACAGCACTCCAGAGTCCTATTGTTTTACAAGTGACAGAAATCTGCATTTAGACAATGAAATAGGCTCTTCAATTTAAAGGGTCCCTTACTTAAAAAAGGGACTACAAAGGTGCATCTTGCAGCCTACTTTTCCTAAGGAATGTCTATGAGGAGGTTTCAATCACTATGACAACCTCTTTTTAAAGCCAAAGATTTTCTAGCCCAGACAACTCTTTTCTTGAGAAAGGGCATGTTTTAAGGCTCTGCCAAAACTGTGGTTAAAAGCCTTGCTGACAAGAGAATAATCTATGAGGTTACCATTTTGGCAAACATGAGTTTTCAAAAAGAATCAGGAATTTTACATTATAACTGGCCAAAAGATTGCTGCTGTGAAGGATGAAAATAACAGAAAGAATAAGAGGGAAAGAAAAAGGCCAGACCGACCTGCCACAAGCATCATTTGAGTGAAATATGAGTGTCCTGGCCTCTAAAGGTTTTGGTACCTCATGAGTTTGTAAACTTATAAAGATGCATGGGGACAGATAAGGAGAAGATTATATACCTCTGCACATTTGCATTTTATTTCAATCCACAATAGGGATTTTTTAGCATTTGTCAGTCTGTATCTAGCAAGTCTCTCGCATATCTCCAACAACAAAATCAAATGCAACCACTTCTTGCCACTCATATTTACAAAGCATTTCTTGTGCTATATTGCCATCTTTCTCTAGAATAAGCAAATAAAGGGCTTCCCTTTCATCAATGATTTGATGCTATTTCAAAAGAATTCCCTTTCATCAATAATTTGATTTTATCGCATAAGAACTACCTCACCGGGAATACGATAAAAGAGACTCCTCAATATTCACAGGGCAGTTCTCACCCGGTGCCAATTCAGAGGCACATTAACTCAGCCTCCCTAAGCGTTCTGCATTCCCGCGGGATGGTTTGGAGCCATGTGCCCGCCCTGTTTTCCCTTTCAGCGAGGATTTGCACCCACCTCGGTTACAGCGAGCTCATTTCTGCTCTGACTTCTGCCCTGTTACCGCTTTCACAGGGAAATGAATAAACACAGGTTACACGGCGCAACTAAACCAGCAAATCAGAGTGAATCTGTGGCAGATGCTGGAGTGCAAAATGAGGATTTTGGAGACATCCTGTACAAATGGTCAGAGCTTGCACGCAGCCTGCAGCGGGGTGGCGGGTCGGCACGGGGAGAAACAGGCAGAGAGTGGTTTTGCAATCAGAGCCAGCACAAAAGCCTTAGCAGCTGTTGCTATTGAATCTGAGGGATGCAAAGGCTAAGCACACCCTCAACAACCGCCAGCATCAGCAGCTGACAGCCCGAACAACAACGTGTTGCAGGAATTGTTCCCTTTTACCACAGTGGTGTTCTTCACACGTGTGGGTACACACACAAGAAAGAGGACTTCAGTGTTATCCAATAACAATACTATGCTATACAATACACAATAGTTAAAAGAAAGGAGCTAATTTCATGTTAGACATGCCTGAGTAGAATACAGTGCCGCAGGGTAACCTTTGACTTGCTAAGAGTACAACTACTGTACTGAGCCTTCTCTTCTAGAAGCAGGACATATGTATAAGAGAAAGAGATGTTACAAAAACCCCTACAACAATTAAAGGAGCTGGGGAAGCACCTCTGTTTCTGAAAGAATCCACATAAACCTCTATATCTGTCCCTCTGACTCACCAGGATCTGCTGCTTCAGAAAGCTGTTGAAAGGGTCAAACTAACAAAAGATATTGTCTCATGCTACTGCCACTATTTAGGGTTTAAAATGCTGGAACAATAGTGGATCTCAATATTTTTACCTCAAGAATAGTTGATGTACAATAATAGTGATACATATAGGCACACAATAAACTTGAAAAATGTAGCAATATAAGTATTTGTAGGCTTCCTAGAGGTCCAGCCACCAAATATCCAGTAATATTTGTGGTCTTTGTCATGCTATCATCAGAGAAAAAAAATTGAGCTCTGAAGTGTTAAGCAACAGGATCTAAGGATTTTTTCTAGAAAGCATTTATGAATGCCTACACATTCGTCTAATGGCAATAAGCTTTGTTAGAAAAATAACATCAGTAAAGGGAAAATAAACCAGATCTCACCTTCAAGACACAACACCCAGCTAAGGCTGTGCGTCCACAGCCCCCCAGACTGAGCAAAAAGGACCTCTGGGAGTGGGCAGGACATGCCAACGGGGTAGGACTGGCAATGCTTCTCTCCATGAGAGCAACAAATTCCTTTCTGAAAATGCAGTCTCTTACTCTTAGGGCAGCAGAGCTATGAGAGCATACACTTAGCCCTGGGCTATCTACAGCTTCTGTGGACAAATTACATTGTCTCTCAGCTAAGACAAAGGCTGGTCCTTGTTTAGTCGTCCAGGACAGATGCTGGCCATGCTGGGAGTAGCTTGAACAGTGACAAGTTCATGCATCCATCAAAGTCAAAGCAGAAGCACAGGTGCAGAAAGTCAGGCTCAGCCTCCATAATCTGCTGACAGGCATGGAAAAAAATCACCCCAGAAGGCAACACCTCCCAGGCTAAAGCTGAAGACATAGGTCAATCAATCTAGGAAAGGTGAAAAGGCAAGAGAATCTGAAAGCCATGACTTTTGCAGGCCACCATTTCTTCTGTTAAAACTTCTGTCAGGATACTCTGCCACAGAGCACCAAGCTTCACCAGCAACCAAGTGTGCAGCTCTCTAGCTGGTCCTCCCAGCATCCCCAGGAGCACATGAGAAAGCCGTGGTCACACACTCAGGACAGCTGCTGGTAATGTGTGGCTTTGGTATGTGTGAGCAGTTGGGGAACTGATGGAAATCCCCCCAGTCCCCACTGCTCTGCCCTCCAACTGGCCTCTTACAGGTACCATTTACACGTTTCCCACCACGAGGTACAAACAGTACAATGGTTTTCAACATCTTCCAGTTTCCTGGAGGGTGATTTCAACCTCTCAAGCAGCTGACAGTGAAGAACAGTTCCTGGTTCTGCTGCTGTCTCTGCTTCCTCTGTCTCCACGCATTTGGCAACCTAGACAAATACCTCCTGAAATTATCTAAACCCCAGATATTGCAGATATTGGAATCAAGGACATCAGTTACTCAGTGGGGGATGTTTTAAATGACAACATGAGAAACAGGAGTTGTCCAGACTCCAGACTCCTGTTCAATTTGATATGAAAGTGTTGGCGCCATGCACAGAAGACCCTCAGCTCCTCAGTGCAACTTATGACATTTCAGGCTTTTCTAGTCCAGAAGAATTACAGGAGTGCAACATCTCAGATTCCTCAGAGCAATGGGGGCTGTACAGAGGAGGAATGTCCAATGGAGACGACCTCTCTCAGCAGCCTGAAGGAGGAAAGTGACGGCTATGGAGGTCTGTTCCCCAGACATCAGCCACACAAGGGTCCTTGCAGATGTCTCCATCACAGCTTTGCACTGTTCAGGAAACCTGTCTCATCTAGATTGCTCAGGCTTTAGGGAACTGCTCTGTTTCAGTGACATATCAACCTGACAGGGTCAGCCTCAGCAAGATGGATGTCCAGTCCAGCACTGATGTCCCAGGTGTCAGCCAGCCACATGGAGCAATCAACCAGTAGTATTTGGTCAAAACCAAGTTTTATGATTTAGGTAAAAACAGAGGTAGTCCACAAGACAACAGGAGCTTTGCAGTAAGCTCCCATTAAAGCTGGTAAGACCCAAGTGACAGCACTGCCAAGTTCCCTCACAGAGGCTTTTGGAGACATGGGTAACAGTTTTAATATCCAAAATGCTGATGTAGGGGAAGGTAGCTAGGCTGTAACTCTGGAGCACAGAACCAGCCCTGCTTGGTTTAAACAAAATAGGCTCCCTTTGTGAGCCCTGCCTGAGGTGGTCAGCCCCTAACAAAAGACCACTGACAGTCCTCTGGCACGATCTCAAGCAATTTGAACTTTCTGCAGCTTTTGCAGTAACACAGTTCACTTAAAGCTGTCACAGGCAGGAACTTTCCAGTAATCCTCATGTTAGCTCTTATGCTGGGTTAATAATTCCCTGCTCAATCATCTGTGACCAAGACACAACCAATACAATTCTGGTTAAGTCTAAAAGCAGAATCAAAAGCATATATGGAAAATTTGAAAAAATTAAATAAAGCAAATGCTGTATCATACTTGTGTGCAAGGCAAAGCAGAGTTGCTGGCTTTTTTCACTTTATTATAGTGATTTATAATCCAAAGTGGAAACAAGATCAAGTCCCTATGACCCAAAGCATAAACACAAGAAAAATTTTGCTCCTTATGTCCTTTGAACAATGATGCTTAAGATTTTCTGCTTCTTATTTTTGTCCCTTTTTTAAAAAATCAGTAAACAGAGACAAATTTAAATCTATCAACTAAAAATAACATCCAGCATTGTTGCCAAGCACTAAGTTCCCATTTTGGGTGAAGTTGTTCTCCAAAAGACTAGTGACGGGCCCCATGAAGACACTCTCCCACAGCACCATGAAGGTACCAAAGCCCTGTACTCCATCTGCCAAGCAGATAATAGTCTCACTGCTTTGGTCTTTTTCAGAAGCCTACAGAAATCTTTCTTGAGCTGATTTTGACTTTCTTAAAAAATATCAGTGTGTTCTGATTTTAGCAGAAAGAGTTCTTGTAAAAAAAATAATAATCTGTCCACATGTACTCATCTTGGTCTTTCTAAAGGGCTGAGCAAGGGGGTCTAAGAAACTAGGCAGCCACAGCTGCCCCACCTCAAAGCAAAATCCTGACCAGGTAGACAGCATTGTTAAAGGAAAAAACAGGGATTTTCCCTTAGAGACTCAAAGGCAATTCATACAGCAATTAAAGTATCAAGTTCAGATGTGCTCACAATTCATGTGGTTATAAAAGCAAAAGTATCCAGATGGAAAAACAAATAAACAAACAAACCCAAACTGTGATTGGGGTAAAACGTTCAGCTGGAGTCAAGCCTTTCCCCAGGGATGAGAGCCACCATGGTCCCTGCTCCACGCAGCCCCGGCAGGGATCAGCTCAGCAGGTGTGATATGCACAATAGGCTTAAGGTGTGCAGAGACCCTGACGTCATGGGTATCTCCCACCCTCTCCTGGTTGTTTCCACAACCAGCAATTACCTGGAGGTGAGCCCAATTGCAAGCAAGAGCCCAATGGGGATGAATATCTTAATTCTGACAAGATGCCCAGCCCAGGTCACAGCTACCCTCTATCAGCATGAAGCACAGGGAGGAGAGCAAACTGCTCAGCACAGCTCTCCTGATACTCTTATGTTGACAATTTGCAGGCTAAAATGTTGCCAACAAATACAAATAACAAGGTGAAAATACATTCACTGCACCTGGTGCTTTATTCTTCTCTGAAATATATGACTAGGCTTTGCTCTGACATGAGTGGGAAGGCAATATAGCTACTACTTGTGTATTGAAATGGGCACTAAAACAGCCCAGTATCCAAAACAGCCCAGCTAAAGAGATGAGAGAAGAAAGTAACAAAAATGAGTAACAAAAATCACTGCATGAGGTACCCCACAGCTCTTCAAACAGCAGCCACCAGAAGCAGCTGAGCACAAAAATGCTTCTATATCCGAAGTTTTGTGAAGAAATTTTAAAAAAATGATGTAAATGCAGTAAAATTTTTGCAGAAAAAATACAAAGCTAAAGCATCTGAGAACATTGCAGGTACCACATCTGCAATTTGCCTTTTCCCTGGGAATGGTTTGGCCATAAATGCACCCTTATACATTCGGATACTTTCATTTACGCTCCCCTGGGCAAGTCAGGCACATCTGCAGAAATTATCTTCACAGTATATTACAAAACTAAGAGCACTTTTCACAGGATGGAAAGACAGATGGCTAAGATGGAGCATGACAAGGAAATCCAAAATCACAGCAAGAAATAAAAAATAAATAATCCCTGTCCCTCACAATATAAAAACTAAAGATCATCCAGTGAGATGATCTGACAACATGTTTTAATAGAAAACAAATTCTGCAAGTGTGTGCATCTGAATGGTGGAGGCTATATCAGGCACTGGGGAAAGCAGAAACTTCAGAGGTAATAAAGAAATTGAGAGATGAGGGGGGCCATGGATTGTGGCACTGACTTGCCCCACTGTGAGTCAATGCCATGATCAGGGAAACCTGTAGCCCCAAAAGCCCTTAAAGCTCTGCCTGCTGCAAGCTGGAACAGTGCAAGGAGAGAAGGATCAGTCTGTACTTGTCCTGTTTCTCATACATTTTCCTTAGTATATGCTGCCAAGCAGAGCACGAGTGGGGATCTTAGCTTGGACATCCCTTTGGCCTCACAGCATTTAGCAGGTTGAGAGGTGATGCTTATGGCACTAAATAAAACAGGGCACCACAGACATACATACATACAGACATACAGACATACAGACATACATGCTGCCACATAACACAGCAGTGTTAGCCCTGGACCTGGTGCAATTTTTGGCAGGTGCAGCAGCATCCTGCTGAGCTGGCTCACTTGCAGGGAGAGATCTGGCCATATCACGATGGACAAAGCAAAGAGAACCATTCCAGCTCAGCCAGCCTCTGCCATTTAACCTGCAGGGCAGGGAAGAATACCTGTCTTGCTTAATGAGCCTCTGTAAACATTAACAGGGCAGATCTCTAAATTACTTAAACATGCAAAGCAGTGGTTAAAATCATCCAGACTCTTTTCTGCTGTCTGTATGGCAGTTGGGCTCATTGATCTCACACATCAATAAAAGGGCCACTCAGGTTAATTGGAGGATGTAGCTTAATTACCTATATGCCTGGAACTGACCAGGCAGCCCAGCCAAGTCCCCGTCCCGGTGGCCTCCCAGCTCTAAAATGAGCCATGCCAGGAGATCCCCTTACACTGTTTACCTACCTCTCCTCCAGCCTTGCTTCCCCTGAAACAGAAGGAAGTCAGTGTACTTTTTGACTAACAAACTCACTCAAAGAGGGTGTGCTGCATCTCACAGAAATTGTAACTCACAGAGCAGGATACACCCAAAAAATGTCTCCAGCAAGCACCAGCTTTTCCCAGAGGCTTGTTTTGTGCATATTATATTCAAGACCACACTTTCATGAGACCATTCCTGTCTGCAGAGATCAGTGTGAGGGAGCCCTGGGGCTCCATCCCGCCCACGGCCACGATCCTGGCTGCTCCCACGGCTGCTCTGGGCCACCACCCTGGCTCTGTACCCACAAGAACTCTCAGCTGCAGATCAAAGAAAGTTCTCCTCCCAGAGCTTCATAGCTGGGTGTACCTTCCTCTTTTTGGGAGGTTTTTTCTCATGCAGGAGAAAAGCATCCCTGACTGGATTTCTTCTGATCAACCCCGGGGCAAGGGACAGAGTAATCCCCGTGTCCATCTGGCCACCTTCTCCCTGCCCCTACCTGATTCCTCCTGGACCATTAAGATGAAGACCTGTGATTTTATGCCACAAGAGAGGTGGAGATTCCAGAATGTGGTGAACATCTATAACACACAAATGCCTGAGAGAAGAGGGAGAATTGTGTCAAATCAAAACACAGTTCAAGAGACAGCAAAGCAGTGCCTTTCCTCATTGCTCTGCATAAACCTGGCTTCAGGGAAGCAGTCACCACATTTAAAACCAAAACACTGAGTAATTGCAGGCTGCTTAGCCCAGCACTGCCTGTTGTGCAAAGTCCGCACAGGTTTCCACACAAATGAGTGATTTGAGCAATTTTAGTCAATTTTAATGACAGGGATAGGAAAAAGGGAACTCCAGGTGCAAGCGCACAAATTTAGTCTCAGCATCTGCCCTGCAATAATGTGGTTATCCTTGTCCAGAGCCCCTGGGCAGTTAGGTGTCAGTCACACAGACTTTTTCCTCTGCCTGTGGCTGACGGGGACTCTGTGGGCCTCTCCAATGGCTCCAAAGAGTGGCAGACCAAAGGGAGATACTGATTTAACGACCGTGACAGCCCATTTCCCAACTCTGAGCGTTTTTATACAAACTATTGCAGGAACCTGACTCTCATGAGTCACCCTGTTTAGTTTGACTCCTCTCCTCTGCTCCTCAAGGAACACAAGCCAGCACAGGCCAAATCCTACCCAGTTGATACTGGCTCATGAAATCAATTACAGGAAGCTGCTTCTCAGATTGCAGGGCCCCTGTGTGCAGCCAACAAGCCAGTGAAGGAACGCATGCGGATACTTCCTGCATACACCACTTGTCTCCATCCATTTTTTTTTCCACTCTCTCATGAGTTTTCTAAACTCATGGATTTCCAGATCCATGGTTTGGAGGAAACAAAGCAGAAGGGAGAAAAGAGAACAAGTGTGGACAATACTCAAGGTAGACTGAAATCCCAAAATGCCAGCAGCCTCCCCAGAACCACCTCTCTCCAACTGGTAGGGCTGCACTCTTTTTTTTTTTTTTGAAGTGTAACCAGAGTTACCAGAACAATCCTCTGAAGCCAGAAAAGTTTCCTAAAGTGTGAAAGGGGCCAGAGACTAACCCTTTCTATTCCCCTTCTTTGTTTGGATCAGGAATTTGCAATCCAAATCCCAGCTACACCAGAGCAGGCAATGAGCCTAGCTGCTGTGAAAAGCATCTTAGAGAGCTCATGAGGCTATGTGCCAAGGAGCTGCTGCAATACAAGGTGAACTGAGTTAGAAAAAAAAACCTGTATGTATATAATACCATTAAGACAGCAAATAAAAAACCTGTCCTGCAGTGCAAAGGAATGTGATAGTTACTGAGTGCTCCCCTACACCTGCAAAGAGTCCTTGAAATATTAACAGGGTTATCAGCATTCACTTATCAGTTACAGTAGTGCCTAGATAATTCAAAGGACTGAGCCAGAGCTCATAAATATGTACACTTTCTCAATACAAAACTCTTAGTATCAGAGAATTTGTTACCTTTTTAGACTGAAATTAGTTAATTTTTTTTAATTAACAAACTTAGAAAGGCAATCTACAGGAAAAATATATTCAGTTTATTTATTATTTTTTTTTATGTGCTCAGTGTGTTTTCAGGACAGGTGTTTTAAAACACGTTTATTGAGGTTTTGATGTTAGCACAATGCAGCTGCATTTTGTATCACAAAATCTCTGGTAGGTTCAATCTGTAGAATTTCTAGGTGGCAGAAATTCACACAAATGAAAGCTGTGAGCTTTGTATCCACAGAAAAAAGTGATGAGTGCTGAAACTCTTGCAAACATGGGTTAGGTCCTGAGCATTGCTCAGAGAGCACTGGAACAAATCCTTCACTTGATATGAGCCCATGTGGTCACACAGGCCTGAGGGAGGGACACAACATCATTTTCATAACTTAAAAGGATTTTCTAGAAACTTTCAACTTCCAGAGGGACATAATGCCAACATGGGTAAAATTATATAATATCTCCTAAAAGAAAAAGCAGCAGAGAAACCACCAAGACAAGGGCAGAGCCTAAATCCACCTAATTACAGCCTCCTCTTCAACACCATCCCTATGTCTGTCCAACCATGTGCTGAACTGCTCCAGCACAAGGCAACAGAAATTCTGCTTAAAAAAATAGAAACAAACAAAAAAACCAACCAAACAAGAATAATTAGTTTTGCTTTGCTTGCAAATGCAAAGCAGCCCTAAGCTAAATGAAGGGCTGACTACCACAGCTCCTCTCCACCTCGGCACTGGAGCTCATCTCATACTACATTGAGGTGTTTCTTCACACCAAGTAAGAACTTTTTTGTCTGTTTTTTTATTGCTAGTTTGGCTTTTTGGCAACTCTCGTCCTCCCTTACATTATCTTCTACTCATTCAATAAACTCAGCCGTTTCTTCATGTCAGAAGCTTGTGTAGTTGGGGTTTTTTATTGGCAGCTTGGCTTTTTAGAAACTTGGTGCATGGAAACAGCCCGGCACAAGGTCATACAGCACTCTGGAAGCAAAGGGCTGTAAAAGCTGTAAAAGCCAGAACCAAGATTGGCTCATCTTTGCTGCAACTTGCATCCTGCCACATTTGTGAATAACTTCCAGCCCCATTCATGTACTTGTTGAACCACGTTACCTTGTGGATTCTTTACCTTCTTTTGATACCAAGCTGAGGAGAAGATAGCAATGCTGTTACCAACACACCCCAAATTACACACATTCAGGCAGTTCAAAGGGCCAATTGCTCCCACAATTTATTAATATGTATGTTTAATCACTACAGCAAAAAATGAACAGGAAATAATTTTTCCACCAGCAAGTTCAATTTTCTGTTTAAAGAAAGTTCTCAAGGAAATGTGTTGTATATACATAATATTGCTTAAAACTATGAAGCTTATAAATTTATCAAGCTTTATCTTAAACCCAGCTACACTTCTTTGGATCTCTTCACAGAGAGGTTATCCCAGAAATTTGCTTCCTTGAAGGTTTCAGACTGCCTTCTAACAGTCCACCTAAATTTATTATGTTCACTTACACATTTTTACTTTAAACTGCCCTGCTCCTGTACTTCAGGGATGTAGGTAGCAGTCATAGTCTTTTTTGGTTTTTATTTTACAATAAGAAAGATACAATCTTCTACCATAAATGATACCTCTGGTAAAATAAATTCTCTGTTCCCCAATTTCCTCTTTACAATATACATTAACTTTTCTTGACTAGGAACAATCAGAATTGGAGAGAGATGAGATATTTGCAGTGCCTTGTACAACAGCATGTAATACTTCACTTTAATAAATCCATCTCACTTATTAAACCTCTGTGGTGGAAATCCCATGCACCACTGCATTTTTTCTGGTGGTCTGATGCTTCCAGGTATCCGAAACAACTGAAATACATAGACAGTGGGCAGGCAAGAAAGTTAAGTCCCACAAATAGTGTAATTTCAGAAAATGGAGTAATTTTCCATCCCAGTATTTGACAAGCACCTTAAGTACTATATAAGTTGTTAGAGGGCCCATCTCCAAAGAGAGGGCAGTGCGATCCTGGCATATCACACCCAGGTAACAATATATTGATTTCTTCAGAGAATCAGCAGCACTTCCTCCAAACAAGCAGCAACACATGATCCAACCAAAGAAAATGCAAGAGGTGCTGAAATGCCATCATATGGCAGCTAACCTTCTCCAAGAGATTTTGTGACTCATAAATTATCATAGAGAAAATTAAATGTTCTTAGGTACAAAATACCTGAGAACAGAAATAGAAAATAAATTAATCAAAATGTCTAATAAGGGGCAGAAACAGTGGTGCTTTCTAAGTGCTGGATTATTAACTGTTCTGCTTTCCAAAAGAGATTCTATCACACTGAAGTTCTAATGGATCACCTCATTTGCTAGAGGACCAGCTCTCAGCTGCAAGTTCAACACCCCACCCCATGACCTGACCATCTCTGCAAGGTGCCTGCACCTCTGGGCCCCTCTCACTGCATCATGAGGATGCAGCCAGGGTTCAACAGTGAAAACCCATCCTCAGGACAGATCACCAGCTAATTGCCTGATGACTGCCACGAGTGGGATGCAGGAAGGGATGACACAGGTCACAAAACTAGTCAGAGCCTTGGTTTTGATAATCATGGCAGAATAAAAGGGAGAAGTATGGCAAAAAGAAAAAGCACTGGAAAAAGCACATGCAAATACATGGCTGTGAAATAATCAGACTGAGCTCTCTGTTGAGTGCATGGACAGATTCAGTGACCCTCAGGGAATCTTACCTGCTGAATGAGCCAAGAATACGCCTTGTTGAGTATTAGGCAATGTCATGTAATATGACTACAGCAGTAAACACAAAGGCTCTACAGTGCAAAGAGCAACACTGGGAATTTCACAACTGCTGAAATCTCAGCCTGATTTCTCTAAAATTCAGTTTCATCACAGGAACAAAATTTAATTAGGGTTTTCTTATCATTAATCACTTGTATTAGTTCATTGAAATACCTGAAAATGCACAATATCCAAATTTTATGCAGCACCAAGCCATCCTATATGACCAGTATGGGAAATGTAGAGTGTGAGTAAAGTTGTTTGCCCCATGGGATGCTTTCCAGTCTGAGAAAGCTTTCAAACTGGCCATCAAAATTGCCACTTTACTTTCCCTTTAGGCCCTGAAAAGAGCAATGGAATCTTTTGACAGCTACAGACTGATCAAAGAGACTCAGAGCAAAAACCCAAGGAGTCACTGACACAACCTCAGAGCAGAAGAAACTCTCCTGAAGGACTTGCCCCAGGGGAAAAAAAGGGTTGGATACTTAACTGCCAGAAGTGGTGTGAAGAATTTTATCTGATCATCTCAGCATCTCAGCTTCAGCCCAGTCTGATGCAGGCTGGCTGAGATAAAGGAGTGAATCAGTCATCTCAGTTTAAGAAATCCCCACCACTTGGCAAGACATATTTTAAAAGCAGATCGTACAAAAGTCAAACTCAGTCATACAAAACAAGCGTGTTCACTGCAAAGAACAGAAAAAATTTCCTTGTCTCTCAGTTCTCATCTGAGTTTACTGCCATTAATCTGTCATGTCCATCAATGCTGTTAGTAGTAAATAGGAATTTCTTAGTTTAAAGCCTCTTAAAGCTGAATAAAGTCCCAGACACTGTTATTAGCTGAGCCATAGGGTAGCTGAGGCACAAAGGCACAAGTCAATAAAGGCAACTGGGATAGGAAAAATATACAGGCAACATCAATGCTCAGACTGGGCCACACAGGTGTTGCTCCTACAGACTGCAAAATCAACAAGCATTGACACTCAGTGTGCAGCATGCCCTGCAACCTGGAGCTGGACACAGACATCCCATGACTGCTTGTGCTGGTGACCTCTGTGGGACAGCCAACACCTTATGCTGTGGCTCCCTGGGCTCTGCACAAGGAGAGGGGCAAAGGATTGTGTCTGCAAAACCTCTAGAAGCTGCAACCAGCAGCCATCACTGCAGAAGTCTCAACCCCAGAACTGCCAGTGGAAGGGCAAGGGCTTCACTGGCTCACCAGGCACATCTCAAGGGGCATCCCTTGAAGGCATGGACCCTGCTCCTTGCCCTGCACCAACCTACCCTCCTCAGTGACAGCACAGTGTTCAGAAGAGGGTGCAGAGCAGATGAGAAATCTGCCCTGCCTCCTCAAATGCAAGAGGGAAGCAGTGACAAAGGAGGCTGCCACACCATCAGCAAGCCCTGTGCCTGGGGGCAGCTGCCAGCCAGCTCCCAGAGCCTGCCACAGACAGCAGGGGCTGGGCCCAGGACGTCCCCAGCACTGCTGTCTGTTATCTCACAGGGCAGTCACTCAGCCGATGCCTGCTGGTTATCCTCATTATTTATAGCAGGTATTACAAAAGCAGCCCAACAAGGTCTCTGCTCTGCATGGCCCTGTACAAATTTGCAGCAAGCAAACTCCAGAGATGCAGCACCTTGCTGCACAACAGCATAGGGCAAACAGATCCAGTGAGTGCAAAGGGAGAAAGGAGAAAAGAATATGGAAGAAAGAAAGAACACCAGCAAGCTTTCAGCATCTACCAGGTAACAGAATATACCCAGGGTTCCCACTCTGCATAACCAGTGCAAACAACCAGCACCTGCTGTCTGCAGCTTGGTCTACCAACCCAGGTGTCAGACTGCCAAACTCAATGTAGAATAATGTCAGGTAGCTTGTTAAGTAGGACCTAAAAGTTAATCTGTCTTACATATCGATCAAAAAAACTCAGAGAAATTTACCCACATCACTCTAACTTGTACCAAATCCTTTTGCAAACCAGAAGGCACCAGTAGGTTCATGAGCTTGAGAAACTGAAGTTAATATGGGATTTAAACTAGCAGGCAATTATCTGCCAGATGGAGAGCTCATCGTGCAGAGCACACATCACTAAATTACACTGTGTCAGTAAGAGGAGCCCAACATCAGAAATACACCCTGTGAGAAGGGAAACTGAGTCAGCCAACGGGATAGTTGAGCCCAGTCTTTGCTGCCAAGAGACCTTTACCACACGTGTAGGGCCGTGCTGGCTGCCTGCAGCATCAGCGAGCACACTGCGGGGAAAGCCACCACATCCCAGCGACGAGCAGCAACACGCCGATCATTAGCAGCAAGTCTGTCATCACCACAAACTGCAGTGAGAAAGACGATTAAACAGTAGGTGAAGATGGGTTGGATATTTAGCAGCTGAATACTTAGCGGCATAATTTAAGTCTGAGCCCATGAATTCTTCCACAACTGACCCTTTAGCCCATCTAGGGGCTGCTCCACATAAAATCAGAATACGTTTACAAATAGTTAAAGCTGAGAGGCAAAGGAATCATCTCTGATTAACAGGAAAGTACTCCACAGAAATTCACAGAGTTCTTGTTTATTTTACCTTTAAGTTCCCAGGTGAGAAGAATTCAGTTCCTGATTACCACCAAAAGTGACCTAGTCCTGACATGGAATGAATGGCTCATGATTCCACTTCTCTTATGGCCTAAACAGCTTCCAGCAGCTGAGGGTAAAAGCCAGACTGCCCACACTGCTGCTGAAGCAGAGGTGCCCATGCACATGAGCCAGAAAACCTCCTCTCCTGCACCCTCCAGGAGTGAGCGTGACCCTGTGGCTTATGCACTTACCAAAAAGATGGGAAATGTGAGTCCCACAACAGCTTCTGAACCTTTTTCAGCTCCTCTTTAGTATACAGCACAGTGAGATCTCTTAGACCAAGGGCTGGAGCCCAGCCCATCTTTGCCCTCCCTGAGTGTCCTGATTGCCATGTTGAGTGAAGTGCCCAAGCTGTAGTGGGATGGTATTCAAATATTCCCACTTTATAGGACACTTAACTGCATAAAACAGAATAGGGCTGCAGGGAACAGGCACCTACAAGTGAAATGCTGTAGCACTTGCTGGCTAGATCCAAGTCCTCTTACTAGACCTAAGGCATGAAAGGTGCCAAATGCCTCTCCCTAGTCACAATGAGTGGTGCCCACAGCATCTGGAAGCTGTGAAAACAAGAAATGCACTGGTGTGGGACAGCTTTTACATTATTTAAGCTAAATGCACACAGCCACATTAATTTTAAAACAAAAAATCACAGCTTGGATGTTCAAGGGTCTCCTTTAGAAACAGAGCCGTCACAAACACCACTGCAAGCACACAAATAAATGAAGGGCTGAGCCAGTTCCTGGGAAGTTCAAAAGTGCTATGACAGGAATTCAATGCAATAAGATCAGTGACTTACTAACATCAGTTTTGAACAGGATCAAGGAGTCTGATCTGTGGCTAGTGAAAGGAAAGAGCAAACCAAACCAATCCAGCAGATCTTTGTACCCATGATGTCTGCTCTGGTGGCATGGCAGCTACAGAGATCCGCCTTGAGTATACTGGCTTCCAAACCTAACAGCCCCTTGGGATTTAACAGCAAAGACAGACTGCTAGGTGCAGGCCATCACATATTGGAAACTCAAGTCTAATAACATAGTCCTTGCTTTGCCCTTTTTGGTGGGGTCCAGAACCTTTTGCTTCTTCCTGAAACTGGTCCTAGCTCACAGACTCCACAGCACGCAGATGTCATGGTGACAGCAGTTGTTAACGACAGATTTTCCTTTTCCTTCCTTCAAAAAGCACTGAAATATTTTGACCATATGTGTCATTTCCAAAAGTGCTGGAGACCTGCTGGAATGTAGCATCTGTCACATGTCAGGCAATGGTGTTGAAAACAGATTACTTTCCTTTGTATGTGATAAATGTAACATGTCTATGATTATCATGTAGTCCTCAGAGGATTTATTACAGGTTTGCTGTTCCATTTATTTGTTTCTTTTGTGCTTGGCAAGGGCAAACACTGGAATAAATATGGTTACAGCTTAGCAGCATTTACAACTTGTTGAAACAAAGTCCAACAGTTTTCCTTTCTCTCCAGCAAATCCTACTTTTCTGTTCAAGTGCTTTTTTTCAGGTGCAAAGATCATTCTTCTGAAGTATTTTAAAATTTTCTTTCTTTGTTGAATGCCAAATCCCCATAGAAGCATACTTTTCCCCTTCATTCACTCAAACCCTTGATAATATTTAAAGTATATCCTAACATAATTCATGGCAAAACATTTTCCACTTTGCAAATTACAGCCTCCCCCATCTTTTCTATCTAGTCTGCTAAGCCTGTTACTACAGGTAGTTTGTTGTAACAGAAATAAGTACAATCATCACTCCAAAAGAAAACAAACCCTTCCATTCTGGCATACACATTCAGGGTGGGTTAATCCCACTGAACTTTAGCCACCTAACAAAAAGCAATCAGCCCAAGTCAGTAATTTATGTTCCCTCTTTAATCAGTGGGGTGAGATGGACATTGCCAGTCAATAGCCTTCCCACTTATCAACCAGTCTCAGCTGCAACCTGCATTTGAGGCATTTGAAGAGATATAGAGGATGGTACCAGATAGAGATCTGACCATAAAAGCCAAGCTGTATCTTTGATAATTCTGTTTTTAATTCAACAAGATCAACACGTTGCAATTCTTTCTCAAGCAAAGTCTTAAGAATTAAAAAAAAAAAAAAAGCATTAGGTAAATCTCAACAGATTTCAAAACTTTTGATAAAAATTACATCCTGCCCCTTTTGGAAAATTGTATTACTTCTATAAATAGCTCAGTGTTTTTCAACATTGGAAAAAGAGCTCCATTGTGGGGGGAAATAATAATACTGTCACTTGTCACAGAAATACAGTGTGGCAAAACTGAATTTAATTAGGTCTCAGATGTTCTTTGTTTCAAGTGGACAACACTGTGAACAAATCTTTGAAGAAATGAACTCCTTGTCAGCTTGTTCTGTACTTTGATTTATAAAATTTTTGTCCAACTAGTCTTAAAAAAGGGGCAGACAACAAAAAAGCCTATCATTCAGAAAAGACAGTACTACCATGCTTGTTTCTTGAATGGCAAAGTGGATGTCAGAGTAGTTATGAGTACAGTATCACCTAAAAACATCATAATTCCTACAGAAACCAGGATAGAAAAAGTGTAACATGGAAGATTGCCAAGGACTGTCATTAGATCTGATCTGAGCATCTTCAGCTCTTCTAACCCTCCTACATTTCCGAAATACTTTCCATAGATATTTTTGGAAATGCAAGTCAGTAGGCCAAAGGAAGCCAAGAGATAGTTGCCCAAACCCTGCAACTTAGGCAATACTGAGGTAAGCAGGTAAGATGTATTGTTATCTCAAGTGCCCAGACATAAAGAGCTTGTCCTCAGCGACTGACTCTCAAAACCCTGAGGGCTTAGGAAAGAGATGGTGAAGGAATGGAGAGTATAGATCTTGTGTCTTGACATTTGATCCTTCCCTTGCTCATCCTCCATGCATGAGCATTACTGCCAGGGTTGCCTACACTGCTAAATATTGAAAAGGTACCTGCACACAGGTTTAAAGAGGTCTCTGCTTCACATTTGTTTCCTGCTCCAACTTTCAGGGCAGTTGTATTCCCGAGGTCTTTGTATCAGTCTCACCCGGCCCACAAGGGAATTGAGGGGCCCAGTGAAACTGCAGAATTCAAACCTGTGCCCAAATTAACCAGATGGATGTGAGCTCAGCTATGCCAGTGTATGCAGCAGCTACACATCTGGCTGAACTGGAACCACCGTCATAGGCGTGGCATGCTTTCACTTGACCCTGGACCCACAAACTCTGAGCAAGCAGCCAGCGCAAAGACTGGAGACAACTTGTCAGCCACAGGGGTGTCTGACAGACCTAATGCACACTCTGAGGAGCAGGCAGATCATGAGTGAATCACCCCAAACTCTCTGTGAAGATGCTAGGAGATACCAGGATGCCAAGATGCTCTGATCAAGATGCTCTATCCAGACTGGTTGAAATGTGAGGATGTTTGGGTTCCTATCCAAGCATCTGCTAAGGGTCTCTCAACCACACTACAGAGAGCAGTGAGCACACTACCTACTTCACCTAATGCTATACTTTAAAACCTCACATTATGTTCCTCGGTCATGGGACGTCTGAGAAAATTTATTTAGTTCCAAGACAGGAATCAGCAGTGGATGGGAGTTCCAAGGTATTAAGTATATACACTGAAGGAAAATAGACCACTCAATGAGCAGATGTAAAATGATAGGCTTTATCAGCAGCCAGACACTTCCTCAGGTAGCGCTTGGGATGTTGGAGATAATGGAGTATAAAATCCCACTGCTTCACATCACCTACTTTCCCCACCACTACCTCTACTGCAGGTTTACTATCATGCTAACATCGAAACTTAGAAAACTGTTCCTGCATTCTAAACAAAGGGTTCTTTTGCTGTTACGTGGACAACAATTCAATGTTTATTCTGTGTTTGGCAGTTTGCAGTTGGTTCCGCAATCCCAGCCTAAAACAATTCTGAAATGCCTAACCAGAAAAACAGAACAAGAGAGTATTCTTCTGAACTCATGAGTGCAGGTCAGAAGGAAGAACACTTTAGTGATGCCTGAGATGGAAGCAAATCACAGGAGAATACACAAAAACTCCCAATTCTTTAATATACCCTGAGGCCTAAAAAGTAATCAAAAAATATAAATCAACTACTAATCCAATTTTTTAAAATGCATGTTACAACTATCTCCTCATTTGCAAATAATGTGAAAATGAGAGGAAAAAAGTTTTCAAGGTAATCCCACCACCATACTTTTCTACATTTAATTTGTTTCCCATGAGACTTGTTATCAAGTAAAGCCTATTAGATCTTTCTCACTCTCCTGCCTCCATTCTCATTCTTTTTATACTTTCTCCTCGTCACCTAAGCTTCTCTCTTTCCCAGAAATTGCTAAGAAAAGTATCAACATTTTATTTATTGACAGACAGAAGATACCTTTTATCTCAGGAAAAAGTTACTTTGCCAATCAGACTTCCACTAAATACTTTTCCCCCCCACCTGTGTCTGTTGCACAGACGTTTTTCTGTTTTTTGGAACAAAAATACACCACTCCTATGAAATCCAGGCATGAAGTGGAAGGAAGCTTGTAGGGAGCAACAAGGCAACCACAGCTTTTTATCAGCTGGAACACATCATGCAGCTGAAAATGGAAAGTCACATTCCAGCAGGCTGGAAGGACACATATCTACAATACACCTTGCTGATCATAAATTAGAATATGGAACCTGTCTGGTTGCAACAAAGGATACAGGTAGCCACAGCAGATCAAGGAACTACCCTTACTTTAATTGATGGTCACTGTTCTTGATTTGTTTTTTTAGGAAAATAAATGTAAATGTTCAAAGTCTCCACTACTAGCTATTATCAATCATCCTTCAGTCTCGCCAAACACACCACACAATGATTGGGGGACTGGGGATATAATCCTGCAGCTTGTGGTATCATGCCATCTTCTAAATATGTCTCTCATCGTTGCCTGCCAGGCCTTGGCAGCGCTCAGCAGGGGGATGCACGAGGGAAGTGCAAAAGCCCAAGGTCCATGGGATGCCAGCGTGCAAAAGCCCTGCAGCCACACAACAGGCTCCAACACCTCTCCTGCTCCAAGGGGAGGCCTCTCCACCCATCCATTTCCATCATCTCCTAATTGTATAACTCAGAGGGATCCTTACACCAGCTGCCTGTAGGGATGTTTCCCTGACAGCAGCTTGGGTGCTAAGTGCCCCTTGCTGTCCCTGGAAGCAGCCAGCAGCAGCCACCGTCCCCAAAGCTCACAAGGCCCCACCTGCTCTGCTGCCCAAAGGTGGGAACATGAGGCTGGGCTGGGCCCTGGCGCTGCCCCAGTGCCCAGCACACATCCTGAGAGGCCACGCCAGGCTCACCCTCGGTGCCCACGGGTGTCCCTGTAGATACAAAGATACCCTTTCGCTAGAACTTCCTTTTTTTCCTTTAATCTCAAATCTTGCCGCACATAAGTAACCCCCAATACTTTGTATCTCAGGCACAGCTGTGGTCTCACCTTTCTCAGAAGGGCTTCACCAAAGTATTGCATCATCTGTATTTGTATGGAGAAGGCACAGACCTGGAGATTCAGGATCATTAGCAATAATGACTTTTAATTACAGTAATAATGAAGATTATTTACCAAGCTCTGAGTAAAAATTCCCAAAGCTGGTGGTAACACAAGCAAGCTCTATGTTAATTTCTATTCGATGATAGTCAATAACCGCTGAATGCCACTGGATATTTAAAGCTAAAGAAATGTAAAACACGATACTTGAGCTTGCACAAAAATGCTCATTCCTCAAAAATGCTTGGATGTCTATCCCTCACTGCCTGAGGTGCAACACCTTCCCAGAGTCTATATGGTATGTTGCATAATGATATTTTACATTTATCTGGACCACTCAATAGCTGTAGCATTCAGGCAGCTTGGGTTTTGTCCGCCCGGCTGATTTAGGCCGGGTTCCCAGAGGAGTTTGCACACACATCTATTGTATCCCACCGAGCTGTCGTGGATGATAAGTGGGACTACTTGTGGCAACACAGCCAAGCAGGTGCCAGCAGTGTTTGCAATGTGATACCCAGGCAAACTTGTGTAACATTTATGCAAAGCTGATCCTGGTTTCCCCCACTGCCCCAGCAAGAACTGCAACATAATGTTTAACAAGCAAATGGAATGGGACTTCAGCAAGGTTTAATCCATTTTTTTGACAAAATAAATCCCAATTTAACATTATCACGAACATCACTGTGGACAAAAAGTAATCATATTCAACCATCCTGTCAATTTAAGCCTTGTATTTATTAGTAACACTAAGAAATCACAGACTGCTTGATTCTTGGCCATCTGTTTTAGAAGGTCACAGTAAAATCCTGCCCCTCCTGGAAAGCAGGGGCAGGATTTTAGCAGAGTTCAGATTCCCCTCCTGTTGTTAAAACAACAAGACAATGTGCAGACATGGGAATATAAAGCCAAAGCTGTGCCTTTCTGTAGGAAAACCTTGAAGGTACACTAGAAAAAGGAGAATTTGCCTTTTTAAGGGACCCCTGGAGCACTTCTGGAACAGTTGCATGCAAAAGGGGTCCGGTTTGTTCACTCTGAGGCTCTGTACAACAGGCACAGGCAGAGGGGCATCCAGAGACATTCACTTCAAAAGAGACAGACTTCAAAAGCTCCTTCCCAATCCAAAGCAAAATGCTAATATCCACACCACCCACACTCCTCCCTCCTCTGCCTGGGTTGGTTCCTGACTGGCTGTGGGGGCACAGCCCACAGGTACCCCACGGATACCCCAGCACCCAGGCAAGGGTAGAGCACGCCCAGAGCGTGCCCCAGCTGCTCACCACCCCACAGAGCTTCTGACAATGCTGACATGAAACTTCTGACAGCTTTATGAAGCCTACTAACTCCATTTGCTTCGTCTTCATGATTCTTAAATTTTGTTTATAAGCAGAAGGAAAAAATAACCATGCTTATTTGAATAATCCGCAAGGCAAATGAAAGAGTGCTGAGTTTAGCCACGTATCAGCGTCTCAAAGCAACTCAGTGGAGTAGCAGGGCTCCTCACTAGCACTGCACCCACTCACATGCTGCTGCAGCACAACACACAGCCAGATAGAAATAAGATTTTTATAGCACCACTGTTATTTCCGACTCATATAGAGATTAAATTCCCCAAGTTCATAAAGAGTTCCAGTCCTTCCCTGACCTAAGAGCAGCTGTTTGTGTTGAGGCTGAGAGGTTAATGGCTACTCCATAGACACATTTTTTTCAGTTAACTGGCAGGTCATTTTAGCAGATGATTTGCAGGTGTTACCCAACATTTAGAGATAACCCTGTGGAGTACTTCTGTCTGAGGTTCTTCTGTATCTTTTCTTTTTTGAACTGCATCAGATAAATCAGAGAAACCAGACAGGTGAGACTTTCATGGACTAATCAAACAACAAAAAACTGCCCTTCCAATTTCCACATAGTGAACTTCACCAAATAAATGTCAAATGTAGTTCAGCGCTTGTTAAAATTATCTTTAAATCCTAGCCATAAAAAACTTTAACATTTCAAGTATCTCAAGACACCCAACAGACAGTCCATTTTGATGAACTTCACAGCACAGTTTCAAAGTTCAAACCTTCACAAAACATGAAAATGATGCTGAAATAATCAATCTCCTTCATAAAAAATAGGTCTTCACTCCTACCTGAAACTTCACCCACTTAAACCGTGTAAATCATTATACTGAGAAAGGAATTGTTCGTGTCAGCTATTTTTCTGCACTGAACACAATCTTCACTAGTCTAAGAACTTTTCCAAGCTTTGTGCTCCAAGATGAGTGCTTATCTTCTGCTACCAGATAAAGAGCTACTGATTCAAACACAGTGACCATGTAACCATCTGCATCTTAATCCAATTGTTTTTCTTTGAGGTTACAAGGCTACTGTCTGTTTTTCCTGCTAGTCCTCACCGGACATGGAAACAGCATTTACTTTACCACATAAGCATCACCCCAGCATTTTGGGAGAACCACGAGTGGCTTTTCAGAAGTTACACTGGGCAAAATCAGTCAGCTCAGTTAATGTTACTTTCATTTTTCTGAAGCAAAAAGAACTCAAGCCTGCACAAGGAAAAGTGTGGCTCACTTTTCTGAGGCCTTGCTGCACACTGTGAATGCTTTTACAGCAAAACAATTGCTGTTGGGATTATGCCACAGTTTGATTATTATTTTTCTAAATCCCCAAGTGTGATTTTACATACCTGGTACTTTGGGCTTTTTTCTTTTTTACAAAAACCACACAAATCTTAGTTTTAGTTTGCAATGAGAGGCAACAAGGAAAGTATATGGCTAAACCTTTGAAAGTCAACAGAAATATGGGATCAGGTCCACAGCAAACTTTATAGAGTGGCACCTGCAGAGGAAATTACTCATTGCATGATTGATGTCACAATTAGAGGCATAAAAAGTAATTCCATGATAAATAAGCAACAGAGCAGAAAAAGAATATTATCCTAAGATTGTGTTTGTGCTCAAATAAAAGCACATATTGGACAATATGGAACAGTCTTCACACACACAGAGACACAAGCTCTCCAATGAACTTAATGGCACAAAATCCCTCTCTCTCCCTCCTTGTAACAGCCCTGATCTGGGGGCTGCATTTGGCCAGTAGCTGCCCCTAGTGCCACTCCAGCACCCTTAGCCATGTTACACAGCTACCACAAAGCCTGGACACATTGCTTTCAGAGCTGACATTTCTCACAGGAGTGCAGGTCAGCAATGCAAACACCAGCAGCACATCCATCTGGGCCACACCAGCTCTGTGATGAGGTCTAAGGAACTACCAGCCAAACCTCGGGGTACACAAAAGGGAGTAAATGTGCTTTGCTGCTGAAAAAGCAGAGCTATCAAATCTCAATTTTTTTTTTAGAGAAAAATAAAGAAGGAGAGGAGACAGCATTACAGATACATATGCATTCCCTACATCTTTGCAAGTTACATCATTTACTACCCTTATGGAACCACATCAGAAAACCTTCAGCCAAGGCACCAGCTCAACTGAGGGAGCATGCTCCCTTCCATGCACATTCATATTTATCTATCCTCGTGATCCACATTTACTAAATAACTTCAAAGCACCACTTCAATCCACAGCACATAGGCTAGATACATTTTTGTGGTTCTTCTCCAAAAATTTCACAGATAAACTGCTGCTTCGGGAAACCAAGAGCTATACTCTAAACTGCAAGTGTGTTATTTCTGCCCATGCCCCTACACCGGTCTGACAAACAAAATCATGCACTCAAACGCTTCCTTACCTGAGACTGACACTTTCATAAGGGCTTCCAGGGGTCTGTTGTTGTCCAGATCACGACTGAGTTTGAGTTCCCCAGTGGAAGAGTCCAAAAGGAGCAAGTTTAACTCATTGCCTTGGACAAAAGTGTAGGCCAGGCTATCAGACACATCAGGATCATGAGCTGGGATCTTGCCAATCACGCCAGAGGGAAAGCTGTTGGACTTGTTGGTCACGTAGTTATTGAAGAGGATCTGGAAGTCCTGCAGCACGGGTGGGTTATCGTTCTGGTCCAGGAGGCGGATGTGCACAGTTGCTCGGCTCACAAGAGGGGCTGAAGTGGCCTGCACCACAATAACATACTCTGTCCGGCTCTCATAATCCAGGTCCATTAGGGCAGTGAGGTCTCCATTGAGCAAGTCTAGTTGGAAAACCTCAGGAATGTTTCCCTCTACAATCTGGTACATGATCTGTGCATTGGTCCCCTCATCGGGATCAGCTGCACTGATCCTTGCCACAATAGAGCCCACGGGGCTGTTCTCCTCCACAAAGATATCAAATTCATCCTTCTCAAAGACAGGGGGGTTGTCATTAATGTCCAGCACAGTCACCTGGATGTCCACAGAGGCTTTCAGTGGTGGGCTGCCCCTATCTACAGCAAAGGCCCGCAGGCTGTAGACAGCCACATTCTCGCGGTCCAGCTTGCGCAGTGTGCGTATCACTCCAGAAGTGGGTTCAATGTAGAAGTCTCCATCTCCATCATCACCACCTTGGAATGTGTAGAGGAGACGGCCATTGAGACCTGAGTCACGGTCAGTGGCAGACAGCTGCAGGACACTGGTGGAGAGTGGCACATCCTCAAAAACGGAGCCCTGGTAGCGGTCACGCAGGAAGTGGGGTGCATTGTCATTGGCATCCAGGATGAGAATCTCAACATATGTTGTGTCTGATTTCTGGGGGATACCATTGTCATGGGCTGTAATGGCCAATGTGTAGGAGGCCTGGTCCTCATAGTCCAGCTCCATCAGGGTGGTGATGGTGCCTGTATCAGGATCAATGCGGAACTGGGGGATATTATCATCCAAAATATAAGTGATTCTTGCGTTCTCCCCCGTGTCTTCATCAGTGGCACTGATGGTGACAATAGAGGTGCCAATGGGCTTGTCCTCACTGACGCTCACTGTGTAGTGAGAACTCTGGAAGACAGGGCGGTGTGTGTTGGCATCTGTGACATTGATGAAGACCTGGACTGTGTCAAAGCGAGTGCCATCAGAGGCAGTGACTGTGAGCACATACTGCCTCTCTTGCTTGTAATCCAGGGGCAAGGCCAGTGTGATCAGCCCTCCTCCACTCTGACTGGTGATGGCAAAACGGTTCCTGGTGTTGCCACTGGTAATCTGGTAAGTCACAACACTGTTAACATCCCTGTCCACTGCTGTCAGGGTCAGGACACTGCTGCCCACAGCTGCATCCTCATTCAGTCTGAGGTGATACACCTTCTCTGTGAAGGTGGGGTTGTTGTCATTCACGTCCAGGACAGTGATGGACACACTGGCTGAGGAGGTCATGACCGGCACACCGTGGTCCCTGGCCTCCACCCCAAAGTGATAGTTTTCCACAGTCTCTCGGTCCAGCTCTGCAGCCACAGTGATCCACCCTGTGCTGTTGTTGATTTGAAAAGGGAACCCAGAGTCACTTGCTACAGGGGCACCTCCAGTGGATGGTGCCATCTCTATGAGTTTATACTCCAGGCGGGCATTCTCTCCAGAGTCAGCATCCACAGCCTGGATGTGCAGCACTGAGTAGCCCAGAGGAACATTCTCCAGCACTGTGGCCTGGAAGGGAGTGCTCACAAAGATGGGGGCATTGTCATTCACGTCTACAACCTGCACCGACACCATACCACTGGAGTTGATCAAAGGAGGTCTGCCCCCATCCTGGGCTTTGATCCGGAGCGTGTACTCCCGAATAGTCTCATAATCCAGAGGGTTGATGAGGTCGATGGCGCCAGAGAAAGAGTGAATGTAGAACTGGCCTTTCAGGTTGCCACTCACAATGCTGTAGTGCACCTGGGCATTGCTGCCCCGGTCTCGATCTGTGGCCTGTACCTGCAGTATCTGGCTGTTCACTGGAGCATCCTCGGGCACCTGGACCAGGTAGCGCTTCTCACTGAACTGAGGGTAGTTGTCATTCTCATCCTCGACAGTGATGTGCACCATAGCTGTGGCACTGCGTGGTCCTGGATCCTTGCCCTGGTCATTGGCTTCCACCACCAGGTGGTACTCAGAGACCTCCTCACGGTCCACGGAGGCTCGGGTCCTCACAACCCCAGAACGCGGGTCAATCTCAAAGACTCCGTCACCAGCTCCTGGCTCTAGCAGGCGGTAAAGCATGTTGGCATTGACTGGGGCATCACCATCGGTGGCACGGATGGTCAGCACCTCATAACCCACCTCCAGGTTCTCCCGGATGCTCTCCCGGTACTCGGGCTGCTCAAACACTGGCTCGTGGTCGTTGGTGTCACTCACAGTCACTGTCAGATAAGTGGTGGCCGAGCGGCGGCGTGGGGAACCATGGTCGGAGGCGGTAACCTTCAGCACGTGGGTGTCCTTCGTCTCTCGGTCAAGGCTGCGGGCGGTCACCACACTGCCCGTCTCGGCGTCGATGGTGAAGTAGTCGTTGGAGCGCTCGTCGAAGAGCGCTTCCATGGAGTACGCCAGCCGGCCGGCTTCACCTTCGTCAGGGTCCTGGGCCCGCAGCACGATGACCGCCGTGCCGGCCGGCTCGTTCTCGGGTATGGAGACCTGGTAGCTGGGCAGCTGGAACTGCGGGGGGCTGTTGAGGCTCCGAGCCCGCCGCGCTCCTCGCCGCCCGCCGCCCTCCCTGCCCGGCGGTGGGGCGCAGCCGGAGGCGG
>VWYI01023735.1:49027-87948 GCA_013399455.1 Anthoscopus minutus | reverse complement strand
GGCCGGGGGTGCTGCCCGCCGCGGCGGGGCCGTGCGGGCTCGGAGCAGGTTCCGCCGCGGCTGCTCCGCTGCCCGACGCGGACGGAGCTCCGTGGGCGACGACTCTCAGCCGCTTCCCCACGCAGCAGCCACCTGTCGTCTCAGATCCGTAGTCCAGAACAAAGTTAAACAGAAATTCATTTAAATTCATTTTATTAAATTCTCTCTATGAAGGGGGGGAAGGGGGAAATAAAGTGAAACTACTTTCCCGGGAAAAATTATCATCATGTGGGGGCCCAAGGGTATCCTGGCGTAAGATCTGCTGCCGTGCTCACGCCTTGCTCTGAAACACGCAAAGCGGCCGGCAGGATTTGGAGCCTTCAGAAAAGATTTCTTCGGGGTAAACGCAATAAATGATGGACAGGATGCAAACTTCTGTGGGAAGAAGCAAAGCCCAGCCTCGCATGGAAATGTTTCGCTGGTGACTATAATGTCAGTTCTACGAATTTATGCTAAATAATTTGTGTCGCGCTACTTTTTCCTCGGCGACGCGGACGCCTGAGCGATGCGCCCGAGCTGCGGCCGCATCCCCGCGGCTGCAGTGGCCCCTGGTGGGTGCGGCGGGAAGGCGCGGGCGGCTCGGGGCCGCGGGGAGGGATGCGGGAAACCCGCCGGCGGCGCTCGTCCTGCCTGGCGTCGGCGGCAAAGACCGATGCTAATCTACAGACATCCCGCGTACAAGAGCTTTATGCAGGAAGAATACATGGGGTGGTGAACGACGAGCAGCCCAAGGTTGCCGACTGGGATTTTGCAAAACTTTGTTACGTGTAGGAGCTGGGAGGTGACTTTCAGAGCGATCTGTCACTGTCGGTTCAGGCTCTTCAGCACCTGTAGGAAGACTGAATAAAACAGGTTATTTCTGTGGCTTTCTTTACCTGAAATGCATTATTGTAAAGGGAAGAAAGAAAGAAAAAAAAAAGTGAAAAATGACCCCAGAAAATCAAAAAGCCAACCAGCTGGATAACTGCCAGTATGTCTGTCAGGAGAAAAAAGAGCTTTCTAAATTGGGTTTTTGGAAGACATTTTGCTGATTCAGCTTTACTCAATTAGAGATTTTTTAAAATGTAATTTAGAAGCTTACTTGGCTTTGCATATCTCTGATGAAAATGATCATTCATAAAAGAAAGTTGAAAAAATTAAACATAATCTTCCATTCATTTACTGAGTTTGAGTGGATGCAGTGATCTGCTTTGCACTTCAGAAACAAAGTAACTCACTTGGTAGTTGGGTTAATCAATATTAACTTGGGATTTGCATAAGGGGACTTTGGTTTAAGTCCATACTTTTCTTGATTCACTCTACATTTTCTTGCTGCTATCCTTAATGTCCATAATTTCAAAAATAACCTCTTGTTATAAAATAGTATATTTTCTGGTTCTTCAAAATTGAGATCCAAGTGCATATTTCAAGACCAAATAAATTTGTAAGAAGAGGCAGTTTAAACTTTTTTCTTTTCTTTTTATTGCATTAGGAGGCAACTGCAAGTTGGGAAAATACTGTAATATCTTCTGCAAAAACCAGTTTTGTGTATGATTACACAAAATCCTCCATCTTTTCCCTGTTTGTAGGACCTGTCTTCTATTTTCAGTCAATTTCTGCTGGATGATGTGATGTTTCACCGTTTTCTAATTACATGTACTATCCTTATTGTTCCTTGCATGCGTTACACCATTTGTCATATTATTTTGCCGTTAAAAGAGATTTCAAATCCAAAATGGGGAATATGGTCTTTACAACTGACTCACTACTCTAGCAAAAAGAATGGTTTATTTAACATTCTGGCAACTCAAATGACTTTTCAGTGATGAAATTACTCCTGCTTGTACCCAGATCTCTCTGTATGGAAACAGGGGTCGCTGTTAGATCAGAGGTCAGGGATGAGGGGATCTGTTTCTGCCACTGCTTCTGTGGGTCCAGAAGAGCCAGAGAAGCAGCAGTGAAACAAAATGTTTGGTAAAGGCGACTCAAGGTGGGGAACAAAAACAGAATTATGTCTCTCTTGTTCTAGCTGGCAAGTTTTTAGTGATTTAGCTGATCCTGCAAAGAAAACCATATACTTTCTTTGTGCCTGATTTTACAGATTTTCTCATTTAAGTTGTCCTTTTCTTATAGAAGAAATCACACTGACATCACCATGATGAGTGAAGTTCATAAAAAATGCAAGTGGGTGAGGTTTTCCCTGACCCTTTGTTTCCTTAGTCCAATTGATGACATATTCATTTCACAGTTAAAAAAAAAAAAAGCTCTGTTTCAACTTGTCTAAGAGTGAAATATTTAAAGTTTCTTTCCAAAGAGAATTTAAAAGAAAAATAAAACCGAGAAATAAAAAACTATTTTTAAAAAGGATGAAATTGTTATCCAGCTTCATTCAGTGCTTAGCTTAAAAAAAAAAAAAGTAGTTAAACTGCAAGGGATTTTCCTAAAACATAAAGTTTACAAAACCAGGGGAGAGATCGAGAATCATTCCTTAATTGGGGCTGTAGCCCAGAGGAAGCCTCGTGCAGAGCTGGGGTTTCCTGCATCTCAATCCAATAGTATTTTTAAGGTTTGGAATAAAGTGATTCAGTGTAAATCCATCCTTGTGGAAGAGGTGGTTTTAAAGAAGGAGCTGGAGCTTTTCTTATCTCAGCCCACCAGTACTCAGAGGAAAGACTTAAAATTTCACATTCAGTAAGGCTGTTTTAAAATAGTTCAGTTTTTCTTTTTTTTTAAGGAACAAGAGTCGTGAAAAGTTTTTTTGTCATTGGATTTGTGAAGTATATTGCAAAAAAAGTGATATGCTGTGTGTCCCCCACCGCTCCAAACCAGGAGTTGTGTCTTCTAAACTCTTGCTTGGGGGAAGAAGAAGAAAATTTATCTTCCAATTTAAGTATCCATGCAACACAGCCCATATCTTGTACAAGATCTCTATATACACAGCGTTAACATAAATTGATACATGTATCACATTTTCATAATTGCATTTATTTACTTCACAAATGCACCAGTGATCTATTCCTGCTAAAGTAGCACTTTGAGAAAATAATCTAAGAAACCACAACAGGTAGTAATAAAACAGCCCTTAGCCACAATTTATTCTACAACCCTACAATTTTCCAGCAACTGGAAAGACACTGGATGTTTTGTGCCGCACATTAGAAGTGAATAATACTAGATTGTGGAAGGGAACGTTATTTATTACCTGTTATTTCAAATAAACTAAGAGCGTATTAGACATGGTAAAAAACCCAGAACAAACCGAAACTGAATAGAAATAACTCGTTAGTTTTAGACTACCTGGGCTGGTTGGTGTTACATCCTACCCACACGGCTGGGTGCCTTCATTGTCTGGGACTGCACACCAACAGAGAGCAATCTTCTGTGATCCCAGGCAAGCCTAATAAAAAATGAAAGGGGAAAGCGAAGAGGAATTCCTCAGTTTTGAAGGTTCCGCCTGCTCACGGCAGGAGGCAGGTGGGAGCCCTGGTCTGGCTGAGTCACCCCGGTCTGGCTGAGTCACCCCTGGCTCTCTGGGACAAGGCAGCACACAGAGGATCTCTGTCTGCTCAAAGTTCCTTCAGGAGACCTCATTCTGCTACAGTCTGCAAACTAGACTGAGGACAGGAGCTGACAGGATCATTGTAGTGAACTTAAGTTGGGTGAACTCAGGATTTTAGACTATTTCTCCAATCACTACAGAAAGAAAGCATGAGAAATTTCTCTGTGAACAGGCATTTGGACTTCCAGTCCCCATGTGAATCTGTTCCATGTCCTGCCCAAGAATGGTCAAATGAGCAGAAGTAATTTATGCTTCCACATTGCATCTGAGTTTCTTTTAGGAACAGAACTAGTTCAAGCTCCATATGGTGAAATTTGATCCTTCACCTATTGCAGAAACCACACAGGTTTGGAAGTGTTCCAGAAAATACTTTTATTGCTAACATTCATTCTTCTTAAAGCCAAGAATGGATTTCAAAATGCTGGGATCCTTCTTGCAGGAATTATTTTCAAGGCTTTTTGGCTGTATATGGCTTTCCTTTTCAGAAAGAGTATAAGCAGTTTAGAGCTCTCTTGGCATTTGTTGTAATGAACCCTACTGTTGCCTCTTTTAAAATCCTCGGTGGATACAGCAGCGATTTGGTGTTGGAACTTGTTTATTTCTTTAGACTTCATACCATCCATTTATAATTTACCCTAAGGAGCTCAGCTCCACCCTGCTCAAATACTGTCTGTGAGTTTCCTCACTCTAAATTGGTATTTTTTTTCCCTCCTCATTTTGGCTAAAAGCTCCACTAGTTACAACATGCAAAATGAAAAATAAACCAATAGAAAAGCAAATTTCATGTTCAAAAATTGCACGGTGGCCAAGAGCAAATACAAGCTGAATAAGGCTTGATTGTTATTTATGAAGGAAGTGATATAGAGATTAATGCATCAGAAATGCAGTTCTACATAATAACAAGCTCTGTAACACGTACTGTAACAAACTAATAAATAAAATGTGGGACTAATCATCTAGTTCAAGTAAGCAGAGGAGAAAGCCCAAGTCTGCACATTGATGTGTTTTTCTGTATTTGGCATATCTCTCCTATACATTAACTGTGGTACTGAGTAAAAACCAAACCCTTGGAAATTCCCTTTTACTGTTTGTTTTGCAGGATTTGCACCTTCTTTCTCACAGGGTCTCACCTTTTAATGTACAAACAGATTGGGCTTTGCCCAAGAGTTTGCTGAAAGTTTGCTGTCAGCTTATCAAAATAAAGGTGCAGTAGGACAGACTTCCTTGCTTTGCCAGCTCCTGTTGTTTAATCAGGGGATTAGGGGACTAATTAATAAGAACAGAGTGCAAAAGGGAAACACTGTCTTGGTAGACATTCTAGCTTGACTGAGTGATGGTTCTGGGACTAAAGTCTAACAACATGTTACAAACACCCTGATGTTGTCACCAGGGAGCAGTTGCTAGTGGTGCTACAAGAGCCATGAGCAGCAAGGAGATGACACAGAAGATGAGTAGATTAAGTAGTAGAGCTCAAGTACTGATAGAGATGCTTCTGGCTGTGGAGGAGCCCCCAGGACTGTGCTGCTCATGGGGTATAGGCATGCTCTGTGTTTACAAGGGAATGTGGGGATGCTGTTCTTGTACCACCATCAGTAGCTACTGCTCCGTAACTACACGTCAGTATTTGTAATATGATGTTAGAATCCAGACTGCACCAATCTCTCCCTCAGTATTTTCTTCAGCTCTCTCTACTACTTAGACACCCATTTCGTATTGAAATACTTTTCTCTAGGGATTTTAATGCCTCCAATATATATTTTGCTGGAGTGAACTAACATTTTCTGAACTTTTTATGGTTTACATAGACACAGGATTAGGCTTTTTCCTCCAATCTCTATTATTTTGTCATTAGATTAAACAGTAATCCAGCCACCTTTCTGCTCAGCTCCTTCCTAGCACTAGGACCTTGTAGCCTGTTTTTCATAAGCTTGCCATGGGCTTGTTGGACACAGCAACATTTGCAGAAGAAAAGCATGGAGGAAAATTCTTTCAATTACTTATCAAAGAGTATTCTTTGGTGGATGGTCATGAAGGTGGGGTGAAAGCAAGAACACTGTGACTTTGGTATAATCTGTTCATTTTCCAGAAATTCAATTACATTCAAAGGCAAGGTATTTCAGCCTCTTAGAGGAGGAAACACAAGTCTAATGGAACACTCGCAGCAGGGAATTAGTTGCCCTGTTGGAAAATGAAAAATATTAACTGAAATGTTCAATGTGGGAATATGAAGTCAGCATAACAGGTTGCTCAGATAATGGTGAGAGTACAGTTTTGTGGCTGTTTCAGCAAAAGAAGGTGAGGTCAGCATTTAGCACCTCGCCTAATCATTGTAGGATTTGCATGTGAGATATAACTATGGTTATGTCCCTCACCCTTTCTTAGTTTTATTTCATACCTAGAATTCCATGGAAAGACAGTCTTGGTTTCTAGTCCTGGACTGGAAGCACACTCTGCACCATAATCTCTTTTAATCTTTTCCCAAGACACCTAGGAATTGTAATATTTTCTCAGATGCATTTTGTAACATCTTTCTGAGCGTTTGTCGGCACGCCTGAGGCTGTGCAACTCTGAATGTGGAAAAACAGGAAGTGTTTGAAAAACCTCTCTAAAAAGCCTCACTAATACTGTGCTGGGCCTCAGTTTAGGCTCTCTCTGGTTCTGGGATGGGTACACAGAGACACCTTGTCCGTCTGCAGGCATACAGAGGGATCAGGCCCGGGTTGTGTGCATCGCACTGCTGCTGAGCTCCCAGGCTGAGCTTTGCCTGTGCCAGCTCACCTCCTTGGTCAGCCCATGCTAGGCTGGGCTTTACACAGCCCTTGGGACTATGCCCTGTGAGAAATTTGCATGGAGTTACCCTGTGTGTGTTGGGAAAGGTAAAAGGGCTGTTCTTTGAGAGAAAGCCATGTGAGTTGGCCTCTGTGATGAAAAATGGCCCCTACCCTGATTTATTTCACAGTTTAAGCAAACTGAAAGACAGATTTCACTCCAAATGTATGAAACACTTCGCATTTTCAAAATCTAGTATCTTAGCTGTTCTATTTTCCGCTGCTCTGCTAGCTACTGAGCACAATTCATTGTCTTGCCTCTCCAGCAGCTTTCACCAGGCTCACCATTTATTAAGAGAGAATGTCTCTGGTTGCTGAATTTCTTTGGAGATCACTCAGTGTTGTTTCATAAAGGAGAGGAAGATCATTTGCACTCTTAATGAATTTAGTTGTCATCACTTGTCAGCTTTGTGCTCTGAGGTCTCTCTTAGGTAGTGCAATTATCATTGTATTTATATATAGGTAATTATCATCTGGGAAGCAGTCCAAATTCTGCTTTTTAAGTAAAATTGGTAAAGCTTATTTGCAGTGACTGGAGCCCCTCGGCGCACAGCAGCCTCACTGGCAGCACCACAGTGGCTGTGGGAGGATGTGTCACGTGGATACAAGAGACCCTCTTTCCTGCTCAGTTACAGCCAGGAGTAATTTCCTGTTCTATCAGGCATGCCCCAAAACAGCCTTATCTTCAGATATTCTAGCCTGAACACTGTAGTCAGGAAAAAGGACAAAAATTATCCCTGGGCTGGGGAAATGGGAAGCTCATTAGGCTGTCAGGCATTTGCTCCAACTCCACCTCTGCTGCCAGGCTGATTTTCCCTCTACCAACAGACGTGGGTCTCACAGCCCTCAAAGAAACAAGAGTCACACAAGATGGTTTCCATAGAGCAGATTGGTTTCAAATCCACCATCAGTCATGCCACAGCAATGGTTTCACAGGGCTCTGCAGAGCCAAAACAGCACTGCTCCCACCCTGCCTTCGGGCTCCTTAACAGTTTAGTAATTTAGGGGTTACAGTGGTAGTACTGGGCTAATGGTTGGACTTGATGATCTAAAAGGTCTCTTCTAACCTTGATGATTCTGTTATTCCTGGCCTGACCTTCAGCTATAAATGCCATTTTAATGATTTCATTGTCCTCAGGAGCCAAAACACATTTTCAGGTGAAAGTAACCCTCTGGGAATATCTCTAACCATTCCTACTGAAGAGTGCATCATTAGCCTTGCTGCCTCTACAGTGAGCTGCACCTTCTGCCATGCCATGTTAGAGATATGCAGCGTGCCCTTGGATTTTGCAGACTGTGGGTGAAACACTGGGACTCTCTGCTACTCATGCAGAGAGCATTGCTCTAACATTAGAAAGTGCTGATCTCCATTTCCACCCACAGCAGAGAAAATGAAATATTTTCTGAACTATGAGGAGGCTGAGAGACTTGGAAGTAAGTGTTCCCACAGCTGCCACTGTTACTGATGAAAAGATTGTCAAAATTGGCTTATTCTGAAAATTTTAACCAACAGAGCATGCTGTCAGCACAGACTGGGACAGAAAAGAGTCCTGGGGTATGGAGCATAGTGCTGGAGTGCTGGGATGCTGGACTTCTCATGGGTTGATATCACTGGATGCTAATGGATGGCTTCTTGGGAAAGTGAATGAAGGGAATCCTTTGGTCTTGTTTGGAAGAGGATATTCTCATTTTCTTTGCTTTCTCACCCAACTGCATGGTGTATAAAAACTGTGGATGCCAGATATGTGTGAATATTTGGGTTTCTGAAGGCATATTGCCCTGTATGTGTATTTTACTGTTCTACAGTCAAGATTGCTTCCTGTCCTAATCTATGATCTCCACCTATTGTATGAATTGAGGCAAGGCTCTCTCATAAAGGCTTTGCCTTTTTCATATATTGTAACTTTTGATTCAATGGTTTGTTCAGCCTCAAGGCAGAATTTTTCTAAAATACAGAAGTGGTTAGCCTTGCTAATCCATTGGTAGGAACTTGGTGGCTATTAGAGTTCTTTGAATGAAACATCTCTTCTCAGGTGAGTTCTGCAGTGTTGTTCCCCTGGTCTTGCACAGTGGAGCACAAAGCAGTCTAATGGTGTCCTCCCAGGCAGCACTGGGCAAGGTATTCCCAGGAGGAGGATGTCAGGAGGATCCTGCCCCTCTGCTCAGCACTGGGGAGCCATGCCTGGAGTGCTGGGTCCAGTTTTGCTCTCCCCTTTACAGGGGAGTCATGGACTTACTGGAGATAGCCCAGAGAAGGGCCATGGAGACGATGAAGGAACTGGAGCACTGCTCCTATGAGGAAAGGCTGAGTGAGCTGGGACTGTTCAGCCTGGAGAAGAGAAGGCTCAGAGGGATCTCATCAGGGTATACAGATATCTGAAGGGAGGATGCAGAGAGAAGAGAGCCAAGCTCTTCCCAGCAGTGCCCAGTGACAGGAGGTTCCCTCTAATCACTGAGAGGGTGAATGAGTGAGCACTGGCACAGGCTGCCCAGGAGTCTCCATCTTGTGGAGTCTCTGTCCTTGGAGATACTCAAAGGCCATCTGACTATGGGCCTGGCCAACCAGCTGTAGATGAGGTTTTTGGACCTGAGGCTTAGACCAGGCACTTCCAGAGGTCCTTTCCAAATGCAACCATTCTGTGGTTCAAAACAGGACAGCAAACAGTGAGAAAAAAGTAGGATAAAACAGCCGAGGAAGATAGAGGTAAATTACAGAGGTAGAGCAGAAGAGAAGGATGAAACTGCCAGGAGGGTGCATCAGTTAGTGCTCCCTTTCTTCTGGCCCTGTCTGAAACCAGTATCTTAGGACTAACTGAGATATAATGCTGCAGTAGATAGTGGTTGCAAAGTGGAAAATCATAATATTGTCATTATTTGGCAGGCTTCCTACCTAGTATTGAACTTCTCAGGATAGTTGTCATGGGTTGCAGTCAACTTGTGTCAAGCCATCCTATCCTCCTGTAAAACTCAGCAAGTGAAACCTGGAAGTGCTGGAAAGCTGCCCAGTATCAGTGATGTCACTGGACTTCATCACCCAGGTACAGAGGCTTCCTTTGGATGTGCAGTGACAATGGCAGTGTGATCCAAGAGACATGGCTGCTCTTAATCAAGCATTTTTCTGTGGTTTCCCATCTCCCTTGGAGTCTAAATCCCAGCAACTGGAACTGCTTGGGGCATGAGCTTGCCGTAAGACAGTGGTCAATCAGAAGCAGATGGCACATCAAACACATGGAGTTCTGGGTGGACCTTCCTGGCAGCCCTCACTGGTAGTATTAATCTAGATTGTCCTATTATCTACTGATAGTTTTGCTAATTGAGATATGCTGGGTGTGATAGTCACTGCTGGCATGATGTCTCCTGGCAGTTCTGAGCCCAGCTTCTCTGCTTGGGTTGGATTGCCTCTGTATTACTGTAACTAGCAGTGATTGTCATTGCAAGGGTTTATCTGGTGCCATTAGCTTATCTGAAACCCATATAGACCTGTTCTCTTCTTCTTGGTGCTGCTTGAGGCTGGCTGTGCAGTGAAGAGCATGGGTGGCCATGGCAGGGGGTACTCAGCACCTCTTGGGCTGAGCCTGAAAAGCACCAGTGCTCACCATGGACCATGACCAGGGTTTCAGTGCTGTGGGAGCACTGTTCTGAGACACAATCTGGCTGAAAGGTGCAGGCAGACAAGACCCTCCAATGAGCTGTTTCCATGTCTGGGGCAGGCTTTGCTTACATTCACAGGAAGAGAGCAGCTTGAACATAGTGGGTCTGATGAAGGAAAATCATCCCAAACTGTTAAAATGTACAGTACAAATGTAAAGTCTTGCTGATTTTAAAAAATATTCCTACTAATCATTCACACAAAACCACACAGAGACCAAAGTAAATGAGCTTACTGCCTTTGTAAAGTCAAGCTTGCAAGAGTATGCCAGAATTAAGGTGAGCTATGCATGCTACACAGACTTAAGTACACGTACTATGGGAATTTGTTGCCATTTCTCAGTGTAGCACTTGTTGTACACTGTGGACTTAGTAATAGAAAGGATTTTAACCCTCTTTCACATTTAGTTGAGGCTTTTGTGGCTAGCTGTCTCCATCCCTGTAGATGACTCCTGCTGAGGTTTGAAATGTCATCTAGTGGGAGACAAGATGTGTTTCAGCAAATACTTAGCAGCCTTTGGTGTTTTTCCTCAAATGTGGAATGTACTGGATATAAAAGATACTGAAAAATTGAGGATAAGCAGGCCAAAGAGCTTCCTGGATTGTTACCCTGTCTCTGGCAGCGACAGGTCTTGCAGGCAGAGCAAAAGGAGTTAAGAAAGTGCTGGTGTTTCACAGAAGTGCTTGCAGACTGCAACTATTTGTGGTCCAAAGACTTCTTAACCAGAAATAACACCTTCATTTTTAACAGTGCCGAATGGATTTTTCTTCCAGGAATTTGGCTGATTGCTCTCTGAACTGCGCAAACTTTGGCATCCTCCAACAAACTGCGGTGAAACTTCCACATTCATTGTGTGAGAAACCCTTCCCTTCCTTCTCTGTAGCATCTGCCACATGCTCGGGGTTGCAAACACCCTCAGACAATGCCCTCTGCTCCCTTTTTTGGTCCTGTTCAAGACTTCATGCACACAGTCGTCCTCTGCAACACCCCCCACCACCACCCCGGTTGTTTTCAGGATTAATGGCTGCAGTTCTTTCTGTACCTGATTTTCACATTTATATTTGCCCTGAAATGTGGGCCCAGAACTGTGCATCTTGTTTTGATTTGCAATAGCTTGCTCAGGTTTTATCTCTGAGCATTGGAGGCTACAATTAGGTTTGCTAACAGGTTTGACTTAAACCCTGTCTTTTATCTACAATTTCACCTGCCATTTTATTTTCCAGTTTCAGCGTATTTTGAAACCCTCCTGCAACTGCTGAAGTAAATTTTTTCCTTATTATTTTGGACAGCTGCATATAGTTGACTGACTTTGCTCAATATCCCAGAAGGTCTATTATTCACCTTCGTTTGCAGATTTTGTAGAAACTGGTTGCTCAGAGGAGCTGCAGCATATGTCAGTGTAGGACTCCAGCTGGGACTCCCCATCCCTGTGAATAATGCTGGTGTATTCCTGGGTTTTGCCAATTGCTTGCTCACATGAAAACAGTCTCTCTTGATCTGTGGCAGCTATTTCACAGGCTGCTGTTGAAGGATTTCCCCAATGCCTTTGGGAAATCGAATCGACTGTTTCTTTTGGGCTTTGCTTTTGGGTTTTTTTGCTGCAACAAAGAGCAGTTTGTTGATGGTTTCAAAGGAATCTTACAGATATTTGAATCATGACTGCTGATATTAACTGTGATTAATGTAACATATTTATTCACATATCCACACTACCAATCCTTTCCAATAGTTACTTGACCCAGCTGTGGAGTGGGGAAAAAAGACGAGTCATCAGATAGTAAAAGCTCAGAATGCTTTTCATGTTTATATTTATTCTTATCCAAAGACTGCCCGCCTGCAACCAAAAAACCCCTGGGAATCATGCAATACATCTTTCAGCCACCAGGTAGAGGCAAAAACCATTGCAAAACAGCCACTCTGGTGATAAAATGCCTGTTTCCAAAATAGCAGTCAGATTGACATCAAAAGAAAGCTTCTGACCAATCTGTCTTCATGGTTCTTAAAATAGGTCTGGCCAAATTAATATATAAAAATTAATTTTGAATCTCATTAGCTCTGCAGTCATCTACTTAATTAGAAAGCCATTGCAGTCAATTGGTATGAAGCACAATAATTATCCCTTTCTACTCAATACATGAAAAATTAATCATGCTAGAGTTGCTCTACCTTTTAATACAATGATAAAAACATTTGAATAACTGTTTTTTCTCCCAAAGGGTATCCAGTGAAGCTCTTTAGAAGGAGGGTTTTTTCTTTATTTTTTTAAAAATTTTTTTTAAAGAAAATTTAATAATTTGCCTGTAAAGTGTTTTCTGAATCACTGATTTTTCAAGTGTGGCCTTACATAAACCGTCATTAAAAAAGGAGCCAAATCTTGGCACCAATATTCAAAGATATTAAACCTTAGATACCCACAACAGTGTACATATTACATTAATGATCTTTTCAAGAATTTTTATCAGTTTTGAATGGAACATGGAGCAGGAGCATTAGCAAATGTAAGCTAATGGAAAACTGAGGACAAAGTTTACATAGATAATTTATTCTCTGTACAGGAGCAGCATCAATCCTGAACTTTCAAAGACATGAATATTTTCTGAACTTTATATATCAGCAGCATATATTATCATTCATATTGCAGCAGCTCACTGAAGACCCTCACATGGATCAGGACCCCATCATACCAGAGATCATGCACATATAAGCTCAAATGAGAGCACTGATAATATATGGCAGCGCAAGGTTGTAGATATTCAACTGTCCTCCATAATTACAGCATAAAGAAGTGCTCATTCACCAGTGAAAAAAACAAAAAGGCAAAGCAAACCAAAAACTCAAACCTCATACCCCCTGGAACCCAAAGGGTGTAAATGATGGGCCTAGTCCCACATCCGAGGGGTGCTGTGGACGCCCTGGGATGGGGATGTGGGACGTGACTACACCAGCCATGTGCTGCTGCAGGGAGTCCCAGCATGGAGCACTGGGAGGCACACATGACTCAGCAGCACAAGGGTGGCACTCAGCAGGGTGACGCTGCTTTTGAAAAGCATCTCTGGCTTTCTTTTCATGCTATTTCCCTGCCACCGTAGATCATTGAGAGCTTGGGATCTGGCCACCTCTCTGGACTACAGTGTTTTAGCGTGAAGGCCCAGGGCTTCAAATGCATCTTGTTCCATTAGCTGGTGATGGCTCTGACTGTGCCATGCAGGGTGAGAGCAGCCAGCCAGTCAGCCTTTCCAGGGTCCTCACAGTGAGGTGTTTGCACCAGTGATGTACTGTGATGAAACTTTTTCTTAATCTGGTCACTACACAAGAAAAGCAGAAACTTCTTTTTTGTCTGATTCCTTAGTGGGAACAGACCAGAGATCGGCAGAATGATCCAGTACTTAACAGGCTTTGGCAAAAGAAGATACAGGCTATATCTGTCTTTACAGATGAGGGAGAGGGGTAAACATGTGATGATGAGGAGGAGGACAAGGAGGAGAAGAGCTGCTGGGGAGTAGGAGCCATTTTTGGGACAGACTGGAAGGCTGAGAAGAGTGCTCAAGGTCCTTGACAGCCAAGGAGTGAGGTGAAGCAGTGCGAGCCTGTGAGGCTGGTCCTGGCTCCCAAGGAATTTGTGCAGTGATGCTGGGTCCTGGAGGAAAGATGGCAGAATAATAGCAATGTACAGGAAAGGCAGCCTGGAGGAAAGTCCTAAATTTTTATTTTAGGTTTTCTGAATCTTTGAAATCTTAGCTAAGTAATGAAAAAGATTGATTGTACATGTAAAATCCTTTACATATAAATTATTGACCAATTTTGGGACTAAGTCTGGATCCAGCCATCCCTAAATCCTCTCAAAGTAGGAGTTTAGAATGCAAGAGGGTCCTTTCTGAACCTCAGGACTCAGTGGGAAAGTCTCCCTGACAGTTTTGTCTTACTCTGTCCTCTACGCATCAAATAACCAAGTGTACCCTGCGACTGAATTTGTTAAATCACTGTTGCATTTACCATCAGATGTTTTTAAATTGATGTTTTATATCAATAAGAATATTATACTTCTTTGTTTCAAGTGAAGTGAAACACTCCATCTGCAGCAAGGTGTGCCCAAGTTCTTCACTGTACTTAAAAATAATGTGCATGTTCTCATATTACAAACCTGTGTTGCCTGCCCATCCAAAAATCAGCTTGGATTTTATTTCTGTGCCCACTTTCCTCTAAGAGCAGGTGGTTGAAGCTGTCAGAGGGATGGAGGAGGAAAGCTGGAAGGAGCTGGGCTCTCCTCCCTTGGTACACACATTAGAGAGAACAAATATTTGTCATTAACTTGTGACTCTTCCAGCCTGAGAATGAGGAAGATTTATACTACTCAAAGAACTGTGACATTAAGTGCTACTAATCCTCTGAACTTCCACTGTAGTAGGATCATGTTAGTTTTAGGGAGAGATGCATGTCAGATTCTGTTCTCAAAGGTCCCTCATGAAGTAAGTTGCAAAGCATTTGATTTGACTTGCAAGAAGAATTGAAAGAACTCAGATCTCAGGAAATCTAAACACAGCTTGTTCTTCTGCATGAGGAAAGCACTGTGCTCTGCTAGCTAGATCCCAGCTCTTTCAGCATCAGGAGAATAAACACTTCAAAAATCTGTTCCTAGATCCGCTGTTACCTCTGTGTGAGTGTTTAAGTTTGTCTGCTTCAGGGCATCTCCAAATCAGGGTAGAGGAGGGAACCTGCAGTTCCACCTTCAAAATTATAGCACTGGATGAAGCTAACACCAACTTCATGGAATCAAAACTCTGCTGCAGAATATGCCCTTTGGAGATATGAGCACCATGGATTTGACCAGTGCTATTTGGCAGAAGAAACACTGGAGGGAGAGCAGGGATACCTGAATACAATGCTTGGCCTGAATACAATGCTTGGTCAGTCTGTGAGAATATTTAACCACTCTCCATGAGCTTCAGGAATCTGTGCTCTCCTTACTCCTTTTCTTATGGGAGGCAGGGTAAGAGAAAGGATAATTTTCCTGTTTTGTTTCTAACTAGAAGATGAAAGGGTATATGTAGGCCATTCCATGACCACTGGCACTAGACACGAGCTGAGTCCCTGAGAAGCTGTTTGAATTTGCCCAGCTTGGTGCTGCTCATGCACCTCAGTGCAGGAGAACCTAGCCATGTGGCTCAGTGACAGCCTTAAGGTGACAGCCCTATGAAGTAAGCAGGTAAAGCTGAAGCTCATGAAGTCCAAGACTGTTCTCAAGCTGCTGCCTGTGCCCACGATCTCCAAACAGTAGAGCGACAACCTCTTCCAGGACAGATATGGGAATGGCAAAAAACTTGAGGCAGCAGCTGCAGACAGGCCAGAGGTGTGCAGCTGATGTCAGGTGCCTGCAAATGCTGTCGGCAAAACTTACACACTCTATTTCTTCTTTTTTTTCCTGCAGATAGATTTATCTTGCATTCTGTGGGATTCAGAAAGCAGCACTGAGTTTTCTCTTTCAGTGGAAAGGCTTCCTGTGGGGAAGGCAAGGCAGCTGTGCCAGCTGAACGGGTGAGTGAGAACAGATCTACAGGATGATCGTCTCAAGGGGCCTTTTCCAAAAGGGCATGACCCAAGTCCCTGACATCCTGCTTTCAGACAAACCCTGCTGAGACTCAGGCAGAGTTTCTGCCCTAAAATAAACAAAGATGGTAAATGGAAGCCTGGAAGGGCTGTAGCTCTGGAAGAGTTTTTGCTGTCCCTGTGAGCATCAGGTCTATGGAGAGGACATGTCTATGTCAGCCTGAGCTGAATAAGCTTCATATTGAGCTGATCAGACGTTGTTCAGCATCTCTCAGCCCAGCAGCTTGCCACGGCAAACAGTTAATAGCTTACACATGGCTGCTGGTGGGAAGGTCAGGAATGTGACATCCTGGGGGATACACAGCCACCAGACACTGCTGGACAGACTCTTCATGGATCTGTGTTTCCCTTCAGCCACATCTTCCCTACTACAGCCTTGCCTAATTTCAGATATTGTTCTTCAAGAAAGGTTTTCAGGCTCCTTCCATTGTGAAATGAGAGAAGTGTGCACTTCTGGGGTATAGGTCACTTCCTCCTAGAGCATGTCAGTCAGCTCACAGAGTGGAAATGGCTCTTAACTCCAGTGCTGAGAGATACCAGCACATCAGATACCTGTCATCCAGGCAGAGAGGAGTAAAGCAAAATGATATTCCTCTATCCATGCTGGGTTTTTGCAACTGACAGTGTGTGTGGGGTTTACAACTCCTCCCTCAACAGTACTGTGAAAACTTACCTCCTCCATGTGGTGGCATGATGAACAATCCTTTGAGGCCTTTTCGCCTGGAGATTGTGGTTGGGGGGCTTTGAAATGGATAACCCCTTCATTTCTTCAAGTTCATCTACTTCTGGAGACAGGAGCTCAGAAGGAGAGGAGCTGGTACCTCCTTGCCTGCTAGGGAAGAGCTGGCCAAAGCCACGTGCAGTGAGGAGCAGGACAAAGAGGGGGATCCTTGTGCAAAGTGCTGGTAAGGGGAGGGCAGCAGAGCCAGGAACAAGCCCTTGCCTGCAGCACCCCTGGCAGCAGCCCTTGGCACTCCTCCTTGCCGTGCCTTGCCATCCTGCCAGCCTGTCCTATGCCCGGGAGCAATCTCTCTGGAAGAGAAGCTGTTTTCTTTGGTGTTGAGACTTGCTCTCCTTTTAATTATTTTAGCATTGCTAAAATAAAAATAAAATGTTTGCAATGAAATTTCATTGCAATTGCTTTCAGGTTTATTTCAGCCCTGACACAAGTTGGCTGAGTTTCAATTAACTGATTTATACCAAATACTGCTCTGCCATACTCACAGCTTACATTTATCTATGAAAAATGAAAATAACTGTCAGCAGCAGGTTTAAGCCAGCTTATACAGGAGCTGCTGGAAGGAGGTGTGTGTGTTGCCTTTTAGGCTCAAGGCTTTGGACTTGATTGCTGGAGAGTGTGTTTGCTGTGTCCAAGGCCTTTTCCCCTCTGGCTGTCTCAGTGACTCAGCTTGTCAGTATGTCATGGGTGCTTTTTCAGCTCAGGGCTCAAAACCCAGATGATATCACACTCATTCCTGCAAGAACAAGGTGGTACTGTCTTCAGCTGTGTGACTCAGCACCCTAGTGGAAGTGTCTTGGCTGCCTGACTAGAAGGAGAGAACTAAATCTTAGATTATGAAAAAGGACTTCTTCCAACTTGCTAAAAATCATTTAAATTCTTAATGAAATCTCACTTAATTATAGCCTGAGAATCCAACTAGGATCTTTCACTGGAGCTTTCTGAGCACAGCAACTGGGCCTCTAGCAAGACACACAGGATATAACACATGATATGGTTTAGGCTGTACATGTTCACAGCTGAAATCTCGATTGTGAGGGCTCACTGACAAAGCCAGGGAGATACCAGCACAGAAGAGCAGCCCTGCACAGTGAAATGCAACATGATGTGCTGTGCCATGAAATCCCACAAGTGGCCAGAGATGTCAGCTTAACCACATGTCTTCCAATACATTTTTTATAGCACTCAGCCAAACCTTATCCCTGGCTGACTCCAGGGGACAGAGAAAACTGTCTGATACGGCTGCTAACTCTTCTGGGTCATCATCTGACAAGTGCAGGACCACAAAATGGAGAGGACATGATTTTCAGTGCTGGAAACAGTTTCACTGTCAAATTGCTTTCAAGGACAGGCAAAAGACCTTTTATGAAGGGTGATAACAGCAACAACAGATGCTAGTGTTACTATTAGTACTTAGATCATCAGACCCAGCTAATGTACCTGTTTTGAAACTAGAATGAGAAGCAGAGGTTGGATTTTCATCCATTGATGAAATGCACTTAGCTGTGGTAAAGAGATGTGTGAGAGATTTAAATAATAGTACTACTGTGTCTGATTTCCAAGGTGTTCTCACTGCTGCCTCCTAAACTGATCTCTTGTTCAAAAATATTAGAAAGTAAAAGTGCACTTCATAGGGAACCTGGAAGAGATGGCACTCACTGGGGAATGGATTTCTGCTCCAAGTCACACACACTTCCTCACTAACCATTTACATTATAAAAACAGTTTCTAGGGTACTGATCTGTTATCCCTTGCTTCAGAAATGTGTGCTTTTTCCTACATGTATTTTACTTGACTTATTTTTTTCCAAATAGCCACCCAGCTTCAGCAGTGGGGTAGAAAGGTGTGTCCCAGGTTAGGAATAGGTGTAATGGCAGGGCTAGGGGTCATGTGTTGGGAAGCAGTTGGAAAAAGCAGCAGGAAGAAAACATGAATAATTTTATCAAAATAGTAAATTATAAACCAAGAAAACAAACAAAAATAAAAGCAAAAGCAAACAGAAAATCCTAAACAGAAACAAAAATTTTAAAAAAGGAGGAAAAAATTCCAAAATCTGAGTATTTCTTTCTGAACAGTCTGAACTGACTATTTATTCACATGAATAGGGCAGCTAGGGAATGACTTTCTGTTCTTCCTTTACCTAGAGAAGGCTACTTGCCTGGACCAGCAGGCAAGGGCTGTTTCTGAGGACGCGGCAAGCCCCACAGCAGCTGGCAGGGTGGAACCACTTCTTCCTGCGGTTTCTTTCTATCTAGTGTAACTTTCCCATAAAGCAGAGAGCTACTGTTGCTTGCAAACTTGCATTTATTTAGTCTTTTGTTATGAAAATCCTTCTTGCCGTCTCTGCACTTCTAATCCCCTTAAAATATGGCCGAGCTTTTGGTTGCTGCGATACCCTCCCTTTGGCACGGAGCACCTCCTGCTCACCCTTCCCGGCACGCAGCTGCTCGCACTGAGCTCTGCTGCCGCAGTTCTGGGGTGTTCAGTGTCCTGCCCTGCAGTCACAAGAAATGGTCCATCAGCCAGGCTGGTGAAGACGCTGGCTTTGAAAGAGAGGTGGTGCATGCAAGCCCGAGCTACATCTTTTCCATTCAAAGACACTTAAATGCCAGAAAGAGCATTTCAGGCGTATGTTCAGGGAATTGACAGAATCAGGGGTTTGTAAGAACTTTTGTCCCCTTGTATATAAAACCTGGGAAGAGGCGTGATGCGAAGAGGCGCGAGATGCCTGCTGCTGAGTTCTAAAGGCTTCTTTGTGCTGAATCATCCGGGCTAAAAAGAGCTCGGGCTCTCCCCTGCTAAGTGGCCAGTGACTGCCGGCGGACCCCACCGAGACAGCTTTTGTTAGCCAAGATCAGCTGCAGCGTGAGGTGTCTCGGTCCTTTCACTACAAAACAAGCTGCAAAAGGCACTGAGGGATGAATTCCGATTTTCTTCTCTTGTTCTACTGTGGAGTTTTCCACCAAAAGCTGCAGTTGTTTGGCTCTAACCCAGGGCCAGAGTGCAAGTCAAGCACAGGAGCAGCATGGACGTAGCGTGAGTACGTGTGGATGTAGCATTTGCAGGGTGTTTGCGGAAGAGATGGGAGGATCCTGCATCTCTGAAGTCACTACTCAGATGTGACTTTTTATTACCTTGATGACAGGAGAAATTAACCGTGAGATATATGTTCATCCCAAAAAAGTAACCTCCCAACAAAGCAACCATCTTCCTCTCAACATGCTCAGGCAGCCCTTACTGTTGTAGGCTTCCCACTCTGCTATAATTTAGTCATGCCTTAGAAAGCTTTGTGCAAGGGCAGGTTTTATTGGGAAGGAGCAGTTCAATAGCCTATTTCCATCTGTATCTGTAAGACCAGACTTTCTTGAATACTACAGCAATCCAAACAAACCAAAAGCCTACCAAAAAAAAATAAAATAAAAATACAATACCCTCACATTTCCTTCACTTTAGAGAAATTCAGTGTGGTGCACTTATGTTCCCTCCTTCTTTGTTGTTTGTTTTTTTCCAGGCAGTCTCAAGCAAAGATTGGACACTGGGTGCTTTTATCAATTGCACTCGTAGCTCTCCCATCCGGAGTGCGTTTTTCAGAGGCAGGCATGGTATTCACCAGAATGTGTTGAGTCCATAGGGTAGATTAGGTGAGAAATATCTCCTGGTTTATTTGAAAAGTTGTGCCGGACATTTTTCTGAGTCTCGGCAAATACAGATGTACTTTTTATAAAGCATGCTCTCCACACCTGATTAGGAGGTTTAACAGCCCGTAAATGGGAGTGGTGCCCAGATGAGATAACTTTCCTGCCCCAAGGCTGGATTTACCCAAATCATTGACGAGCAGCCACAGTGTACAGCAAACTGAACACAAATTCCTATAGAAGGGTGATCTTGTCTCCTCATTGGCAGATGAAGTTATTTTAAAGCATCATCCACATGAGATGGCAATATCCAAGCTGTCTGACCAGCATGCAGGGTATGTGTGTCCAACTTTGCAATTACTTAGAGCGTGAGGGGTGATGTCCAAATGTTTGCATCACATTTCCTGTGTTGCTTTTGAATTGGTGACATGTGCTGGCTCTGGATGTGCCTTTTGTACCTTTTCTGGCAGCTGTCCATCCTCCTCCACCTGTGGGAGTTACCAGGATTCACTCCCTGCCCTTCATTTCCTGTCTCCCAACAGCAGCACACTGTGTGTGCTGGCATCTTGGTGAGCTCCTCAGTGAGTTCTCACCAGCATCTGTCACTCCTGCAGCATTCACTTACAGTCTCCTGGCTTTGGTTCTTTCTGGTGCCTCACACCTACCCACTGCTATTCCTTTCTCATTCCTACCAATCTTCCCCATTCTATTACCATTAGAATATTCTTCTTTTTTTAGAAGACAGTCACATTTGTAATAATTTTTTATGAATGAATTTCTATAAGAGATTTTTTTTGCAAGGAGGTGGAAATAGCATTATGGACATCAAAAGGCAGGAAATGGTGTATTTTTTTTTTAAATCAACTGCTTCAAGGGAGAAAATGAGAAATGTTTTTGACAACAGCTTTCCATTATATGAGAAAGCAGAAGCTCCATTCCTCATTCTCACACCACCTGTGTTTATTAACCCTAGCTATTTTAGGAACAAAACATCTCTTATATCTTTCATGTAAGCCAGGGTAACAGAATCCACATAACCATCAAAGCAAGTGCAGGAGACACACAGAAAAGTGAGGTAAAACCTTTCTTTTATGCTTAGTTCTAGGCTCCACAGGCCTAAAAAACCTGCCTGAAACTCTTTACAGTTCATGTGTGTATGGAGACAACCTGGACCAGCCCTTTGGTGCATCCAACTCAAAATCTTGTTTCCAGCTGTGGCTGTGACAGAATAGGCAAGAAAGGCTGTAGGAATAGGACACACACATACAGTTGCTTCCTTTCCGTATTCTCACAACCTATAATATTTTTCAGCATAGTTTATAAGTATTTAGCAAGACTTAAAGAATTTTTATCCCAGTAGTTTATCCTTGAGCTAGTTCTAGCATGTTCAACAGCCATTGGCAAAGGCTCTATAGGTGGACTACTCATTGTATGAAGGGCTGCTCCTCTTAATTCAAACCTCATCCTCTCATAATGTGTTTTGATGTTCCTGAGTTCTTCTACTTGGTTCTGCCAACAGCCATATTCATCTGGCATCTGAGTCCAATTAATGGTCTTTGAATAACCAGTCAGTAATTGTTTGATAGTAACTGGATAATTAAAAAAAAGTTCTCTCAACATCCTAGAGAAGCATGACCATAGGGTTATGCTCTACCTTTTATAACTTGGTTTGGGTTTTCTTGATCCCTTGGTGTCATCTCTATTTTGAAAGTGCACTATGGGTGTGTCTCTGCGAAGGGATATTAAACTGGAAATCAGTACAAGCAGCAAAATTTATTTCCTTGGAAATAAACACTTCAGCTAGTTGTAAGCCGGGATTTTTTTCTCCAAATACTGATTTTCCCAATTATGTTAAGCTTGTGTTTCTTTAGAGACACTAGAAACATTTTTAGCTCTTATTTCTGTTATATGACACATCTGAAGTCTTGTTTCTCCAGAAGACAGTGTCCAGCATGGCACAAGCATTTCCCAGTCCAGTGAACGCATTATGATGCTGATGGCCAGCAGGTAAGTGTTTCACTAGAGTGTATTTACCAATCATTCTTTAAAGGGAAGATATTTTTTTTCTGGGGTTTTCAGATGCCACATCTCATTCCATGTTTGTTGCCTATAAACTTCTCAGAGTCCAAGAAAAGATGTTTATAGTGTTAGCAATTGTTAATTCAGAGCAACAGAAATTCTGACTGTGCATAAAACATTTCTTCAGCCACAGAATCTCATATTGTTCAGTCCAAACTGTTCCTGCTTGGGGGTATATGATGGCTGCCAGGCAGAGCACACCCCAAGCAGGAGTGGGGCAAGGACAGGCTGCAGACTTAGCTCTGCCTGGGACAAGATCATTCTAAGGGCTTAAGAAAAACAGATGTTTATGTTGCACTCATGTTTGGGGTGAGCGACTCCCCATGAGGACTTGCAGTGGCAGCCTGTGATATCCGTTCAGTGCAGGGCATCTCTAGGTTTTGAAGGACCCTCTGTCAGGGCAGATGTGCTCCATTTCTGCTGGAAGGGTGCTTGCTGTCACCCCAGGTCTGGAGGAAATAGCATGGAGAGGGAGAAATGCAGGAGTTGGAGGAACACTGGTGGTAAGGCAGAAGCAAAGACACCCCAAGAGCTGGGTACCATTGACTTCCAGCAGGTTGGAAGTTATGTTTTATTCAGACATTTAACAGAAAGCAGGTAATTAGCACTAAGGTCATAACCCAGCAGCAATACAGCATGGAACACACTTGATGTAACACTCATTGTCAGAAAAACTCTGTGTACATAAGCCCACGAGATACCATGCATGTAGTAAGCATGAAAGATTGCTCCCCAGGTGGTGGTCCCAGGAAAACTCCAAATTCTGTTAGTAAGTGATTTTTATTATTCAGTTCCCATTCTTCCTTTCCCTGTAAACAACTTGATCTGGATGTAAACCGTCAGAAAATGCTATGATGGAACAAATGCTCAGGGCTGTGCAGAGGCCATGCCAAGCTCTGCTCCTGGGGTGGCAGGACTTGGGGCTACCCATATGGCTGCCTGTCACCAGGGTAAGGGTGCACAGGCCACACAACTCCACTGGGCAGGACTCTTAGGTGTCCCTTTGTGGGACACACAGTTGTGTCCAGGAGAGGCACTCGTCCTCCACACTTGGTTTTGCTCATTTCCCTTGTGTCTGACTAAAAACCTGTCTGTCCTGAGCAGGAGCAAGCCTCCATGCAGGTAGTCACTCAGTTCCTCTATAGATTGAACTCTGCTCTGAAAGGCAGATGGACTTTAGGCCCTTCTAGGGAAGCAGGGTGGAAAACCAAAAGATCTATAGCAGCTTGTTTTCTCTTTTAAATATTACATGAAAACAAGTAATTCAGTGCAGAGATATCCTTGGGGTTAATAAGAGATTAATATCAAGGCTGTATATTTTTCATCTTCATTTCAAACTTTCGATCTGCAGTTAATTTTTTAAAATTTGCCTGGCAAAACACAGGCATGGACCAGAGATGCTTCTGGGACTGCAGCAGGAATCAGGTAGGGACAGTGGGGCTTGGTATACTATCTTGAGTTTCAAAACATTTTCTCAATTCCAAAGCTGGAAATATGTATTCTTTAAAAATCACAAATCCTGTAGAGGAGAATCCATCTTCTGTAGCAAACCTCCTTACCAGGAAACTGTGTCACACCTCAGACTACTTAGTGGACAATCAATCCTTGAACTTTTAGACCACTTTCTATTGCCTCTAATATTAAGGCTCAGCCCAAGCTCATCACATTCAAACTAATTCCCATTTAATTGGATGGTGTCCTGTACATTAACTCCCCTAATGCTTTCTGTGTCACTCCTACCTTATCCTAGTATTGTCTTTTCTGGATCATCCCTTCCCTTTGCTGGCACAAAGGTCTGTACAATAGTGACAGAACAGAGCAGCCACCAGAACAGGGTTAAAACAAAGCTTGGAAGAAAGGAAAAAAATAGAAAAGGTTTGTTTTAATACGGATCAGTTCATCAATCCTGTGTTTTATATTGTCAGGAGTGAGTGAAAAAAAAAATACAAACTGACAGTCAAGAGCAAATGATGCATAAAAGCACCACCTAAACTATAAATGCATGGACATGATCAGTCTCAGTCACTTGGCCTTAGACAATATAAAAATTTTCTTTAAGCCTTCAAGTATTTTTGTAGCTTTAAATCACTGGTTCTCCTCTCTGAAACAATCTCCAAAAATGGAGAATGACAACAGTGGCAGAAGAAAATGGGACCAGTACTCTGACCATGAATATGGAGTGAGCAGCTGTCATTTGAGTAGCCAGCCTCATTCCTGGCTCCCTGAGTTGCCCAGGAGACCATGGAGGCCCAATACCTTATTTTATTTTCCTGATTTCTTGCAGCCTGTGGAGACTCAAGTGGGACTCTGCTCTGTGCAAAGAGCGAGGCTTTAGAGGCTGTGTCAGGTAGCCCCGGGAGATGTGTGTCCTGGCTCAAACACACTGCTTGGACTGGAGTGGGTTCATTCCACTCTGAATTCCTGCCTTCAAGAGGACTCCCCAAGGGGATGAATTCTGACCTGCACCTCGCAGAGACAGAAGAAAGCTCCAGCAATTCCATCCGGCCCCTCACTCCTGATGCTGGAAGCTGCTCCTTGTGTGTGCTGGCACTCAGGGAGCTGGGTTTTCTTTCTGAGAACTATCAGCAGAGATTCCTGCTGGCATTAGGCTATGAAACACAGCTGCGTGGTATTGCTGAGCAGAGTGTGGGAGGAAAGCCCCTTGTCAAGTGTGGGGTGCTCACACCCAAAGTAGGGATGTGGAAGCAGTCCATAAACAAATTGACCTTCACTCTCGCACAGAGACCAGGCTGCTCTCAGGTTTCTGAGCAGGGCTATGCAGTCCTTTCCTCAGACCAACTGGAAAAATGACTGCAATGCCAATCTTCTGCAGCTGCAGAGTCCTACAGCTCCAAAAGCAACATATATTTGTCAAAGGTCCCAATCACTCTCAAAATGTAAAGAAACAGGATAGAGATAAATGCAAGGGAAAGATAGAAATATACTGCATGGCTGCTATTTTGTGATATGAATTTACCTTTTAATTAAAAACAAGGTCTTGAAGCTTAGGGAGAATCTGCACTTAGTTTTGGATCCTATTTCTTTGCTGCTCCTTTTATTTACAGAGTAAGTTGCTGAAAGCTGTTGTTATTTTAGACATGAATATTTTTTATTTGAGTGCTATTGCTTACCAGAGACTTTTTTTTTAATGTTGGCTAATTTTGTGTTTTGAGTAGGAAGCTTCAACTTCACACCAGTTCTACACAGACCCTTCTGCTATCCAGCAGTCTGGACAAGATAAACCTGTAACTAAGACATTCCTCCCTCAACCTCTATGGCTTTATCACAATTTTATTATTGCTCACCTTACTGTGGACTTTGAAAACATATGGGGAGTATCTGAAGTAGTTTAAAACCATTTAATCTTTAAAATATCTGGGATGCAGGCAAGTGTCCCTATATATCCACCCAGCCCCCATTTTGCTTTTGCTTTCTAACTGCTGAATGAATTAGGGAGGGCAGGGCCAGGCAAGCTGCCTGCAGTGATCTCTGTGGGGAGCTAGATTCCTCCCACCCCTCAAAATGCACTAACCACCTCCACCCCTCAAAATGCACTAACCACTTCTGCTCCCACACCAGATGCCTTCCCAAATCCTCAGTCCCTGCTCAAAACATCTGTGCTGTTTATCCTGCACCAGCCTATTGCTCACAGGAGAGGGGACCCCCATGGGCACCACCCCATCTTGCCCACACTTATGGTGGAAGGGAGCACCCAGGCAGCATCAATGCAGGAAAAGTCTCTGAAAAGCAGCACAATTAGCAATGTCTTGCATGCCTAAGCAAGTCCTAAGGCAGGCAAAGCAGCAGGCAGGAAAGATAGAGACCCCTTCCCAACATCCCACCTTGTCCATCCCTCCACCTCAGCACAAGGTGGGAGGCAGTAGGCAGCTCCAGTGCCAGCATCCTCATCCTGCTCCATGGCTCATCCATCAGGAGCAAGGAGGAGGATTAGAGCTTGGCATCATCGTGGGCATCTGCCTGCCTGCCAGGCTTGCTCTTTAAAACAGACTGTCAAGCACAGATAGCTGTTGAATCAATATGTGCCTGGTAGCTGTTGATGTCACTTCTGTCAGCACAGGGTGGGCTGAGCCACTGCACACCAGGAGGGATTCAGGCTCTGAGAGAGAGGATGCAGCACTGACTTTTCAGTACCCATATCAGATGACTGTGAGAGAGCAGTCAAACAGGAAGACTTCAGTGATGGTGTCTCTGTGTTGCCGCTGCCAGTCCCCCCTCCCAGTGCCAAACATGAATGTCTGCCAAGCACAGAGGAGACTGGATATACTATGGTTGGTCAGTTCTTCGAATGAAATGTGAAAGCAAGGGCCTCCACTACCAACCTCGACAAATCCTTTCCACATCCTGAACAGACTATGAAAATCAGCTGACATCCAGATCACTGTCTCCTCTTCCTCTGGGCAGCTTCTCATGCCCATCCCCGGGCTGCAAATTGCTGTGGATAATAGCTGTGACCATTCATCCAGACCATGGCTGCCTACCTGTGCTTGTGTGGAGGGCCCAGTGCTCGATGGTCCCATTGCAGAGGGGATGCCCAGCTATTTGGAGCTCGTGTACTTGGTGACAGCCTTGGTGCCCTCTGAGACCGCGTGCTTGGCCAGCTCTCCTGGGAGCAGCAGGCGCACGGCTGTCTGAATCTCTCGTGAAGTGATGGTAGAACGCTTGTTGTAATGGGCCAGGCGGGAGGCTTCCCCAGCAATGCGCTCAAAGATGTCATTGACGAAGGAGTTCATGATGCCCATGGCCTTGGAGGAGATGCCGGTGTCAGGATGGACCTGCTTCAGCACCTTGTAGACATAGATGGAGTAGCTCTCTTTCCTGCTTTTGTGACGCTTTTTATCACCCTTCTTCTGGGTTTTTGTCACAGCTTTCTTGGAGCCCTTTTTGGGGGCTGAGGTTGACTTTGCTGGCTCTGGCATCCTGAGAGCTCTTCCGCTGTGTCTTGGAGCTGTTTGGAGAGAACATAAAAAAAATCTAATTTTTTTTTGACCTTCTACAGAATAATTGTACTGCAAGATGAGACAGTTTGAGTTGGAGGCAAGCAACAGCTCAGAATCTGAGACAAATACCCCATGATGCTGTGCAAGCATTTCTGAACTGCCAAGAATTTCTCTGGTTTATGTATGGCTTTTTGTTGTTTTCTGTTTAAATACCTACAACACTGGCCTTGTCAACATCTCTGAACACAAGCCTAATTGGCATCTACTTAGTAAACATGAGATGAAGCCTGAACATCTTTCTGAGAAGAACTCTCCAGCTCCAAAGAAAACACTAACTTCAGCATGGATTAAATCAAATCCTGGTGGAACAGGCCCAAGACTGTTCCAAGGTATCACTGCAGCCACCTTTACATGAGACTGGTCAAAATTATTTTATGTGGTTTACAATTTCCAATAAACCCTTTTTTATTCACATGTAGATAGAAGTTTATTTTGACAGTGCTTGCATTTCTATGGCTATTGTTTGAAACCATGTTTTCCAGTGAAATATAAAAAAGAATATAGTTTTAAGCTAGCTAGCTGAGCTACAGGCTATCAAAAAATGCCAGAGAGTAGAAAAGCTTAGAGGAATCACCTACTGAGAAACAGAAATGTGGACAGGAGTCAAAAAGCAAAGTGCTTTTGGGCTATATGTTGATGGAAAAAATTGTTTCCTGCTATTTGATGCTTTTTGCTTTCAACACAGCAAGCCTTTGCTGGACAGTTTACACCAAAGGTGCCTGATCCTCTGAGTTTTTCTTCACCAGGTCACAACGTGCAGAGCCATGACCTGCAGCTGATTGCTGTCATCCAGAAGCGCAGTAACGAAAAACCAGTATCTAAACCCATCAAAAAACCATGTGCCCCCCTTATACTACAAATTTACATATGCTTTGCTTCATGGGCCAAGGGGAATAACTGTGTTGCGACCTGGTAAATTGTTTTGTGTGTCAGAGAACACTTTGAATGCTCCCTTCAAAGACAAGGTTTCTCCAGTTTTTTTTGAAGGATAAGCTTACAGCATCACCCCAGGGCTTGGGTTTTACTGCTCTGCATCTCCTTTGAAGATGGCCTAGGAATTGCAGTCTGCTGGGCAAGACAGACTAGCAGAGAAAAAAGAGCTTCAGGGCTGATGGCACTGGGAAAATGGATAGCAGTAAACAGAAGAGAGAAAGCTGGGATGTAACATATGGTCTGCACACTGAGTATCAAGAGAAGGACCTAAACAGTGCCTGTGCCAAGGCAATGGCACTGCTCAGCCCTGCCTCTCCTCCTTGGGAAAGAGTGAGTGAGACGTCTGATTTCTCCACCTGCCATCAGAGCCAGATGCAGCAGCACTGCTGCAACCAAGTCTTTACAAAAAGTTCCGGGTTACTCCCTGTGGGAGGAGACATCTTTGACCCTGAGGCTGGATTTATGCGCCCACCCACACCTCAGTGGATACCAGCCCCTGCTCCCGATTCATGCCCGCAGCCTCCATGGCCCCAAACCAGCCTGCAGGATGCTGCCTCCCGCCAGCAGGAGCACCAGGGCCACTGCCGGCTGCTCTGCCCCCCGAGGCGCCGGGGCTGGGCTCTGGGACCCACGCGGTCCGGCAGCCACTGGCCAGGGGACAGCAGTGGCCATTGCAAGCAGGGCTTTGCCAGCTGCAAGGGCAGGTGGGCATTGCTCAGGATGCTGTGGAGTGGGGAGGAAAGGTCACCTACCCCAGCCCTCCAAAACATTCTCCTGTCTACAAACAGAAATTAGCACCAGTGTTCTTAGATCTGGGTTTCTGCTGCAAAAAAGCAGATTCTTCTCCAAAGACACGATTTTCACGTGCTCAGCTTTTGGCTCTACCACCTCACGTCCTTTCTTATTTTTTTCTAGCATTCTTCTCAGTGGTGGCATTTGGAAGGGTAAGTGCCGGACTGCCCCAAAAGTTGTGGACACTTTTCAAAACTGACACCTGCCCCTTTAAGCACCCGATTTTTTTCCTATGGTGAAATTACAAGTTTTCATTTTTTTTTCTCTATTTGGGAAGCAGTATTGGGAAAAGAAATTCCCTACTGCTCTGCTTGTAGACTTGAAAATATGTCTTTTCAATGGAAAATGATTTTTCTACAAGAAATAACTCTGCACCTGGTCCTTTTTCTTTTGACATAGTTTCCAGACTGGAAAACACCACAACTGAAAAATGCAAATGAGTATTTCTTCAGCTTTTTGAAAAGTACATCCTTCTTAAGTATGTATTAATTCTTAAGTGCACTTCTACTGCAGCTTTTAAAAATGGATAGAGACCAACAGGCACCAGAGTGATTTCACGGGGCTCCAGAACCCTGACCAGGTCACATCCTACAGGACATCTTGGTTCATTTGATCAGCTAATGCCCTTAGGTAGCACAGCCTGGATCTTGCTCCTCTCCCATGTATGGCTGCAATGGGAGAAGCAGTGTTGCCAAAATTCAAAGATAAGCACAAAAGCTTGTGCTTCTCTCCACCCATTTCTTCGAAGCTGACTGTTTAACAGGTAAATAACACCTTCTTTGAAAACAGGTTGTGTTCTTTGTGGTTTGTTTGGGCAGTGCCTAGCACGCACAGCCTGAGTGCATTTGCCAGGTGCTAAATAAATAATGTTAATAATGGTCAACAGTATCACCAATCCTTCTGTCAACAGTGCAACACAACCCACAGCAAGTGCTGCTCTGGTATAAAGACAGAAGTAGTGAGATTATTCCCAAAATGTCCATGTGGAGAGTTTGTTGAGGAAAACAAAAAAGTGACCTTTAAAAGAATGTTTTCTTTTTCTAAAAATAGTTGCGTATCTTTGTTTCATTAAGGGGAAAAAAATGGAGAGAGAACCTGAAGAGGTCAATGATTATTGGTTTGTATTTTGGAAGTGTTGCCAGCATGATTGACTTCTCTGCTGTGAGGCAGACCAAGCATTGGGTACAGGCTGCTCAGAGAGGTTGCAGGATCTCCATCCTTGAGATACTGAACATCTAACTGGACACAGCTCTGAGAAACCCACAGTGGCTGACCCTGCTCTGAGCATGGGCTGGACTGGATGTTTGCCAGAAGCACATCCAACCTCATCCATTCTGTGACCATTGGAGACTGTAACTGGGTAGAACACACTTCATGAGCTGTGTTCCCTTGACTGACATTTCCCATGGGATACTGCAGCCCAGGATTCCCACATGGACCCCTAAGAAGAGATGGTGTTCATCTCCAGGTCCAAGCCACTGAGGTCCCTGGGACACAATATATGGCCATGCAAGAGAATGCACTTTCAAGCAGCACATCTGGAAAGTTGCAGGTTTTTGAGGAAAATCTCTGGGAACATTTTTTTCTTTATGGCTTTGTATGCGCTGAGTTAAATCAGTTATAAGTGCCGGCAGTTTCTTCCTTCCTCAGAAAACCAACAACAAAACCAACCACAGTAATTTTTCCAGCCAATTCTAAGCAGTAGCCTGACTGCTGCCAGAAGCCAGAGTGGTGCAGAGTGACAGATACATCTTCCTTTGTGTTGACACTCCTTTCTTCAGCATCATTAAAAGGAAAGTGAACGGCAAAACATATTCAAAGATACAAATCACCACAGTCTCTCAGATCTGAAATGGGAGAGGAGCCTTGCTGAGAAATCCCACGTGGAATCTGATGCTGTCTCTTTTCCCCAGCCTTTATAAATCAATGGAGAGAGACAGGCAGGGAAGCTCCTGAAAGAGTTCTGTTCATTTCTAGCCTTGCTGCTGAGTCTGTAGGACCAGTGCCAAGCTGCTGCCAGCAGTGTGCATGGGTGACCATGGCTGGACTATGAGCTGGCCTTTTGGACTGCTCCTCATGTGGGGCTGGAAACAGCACTTGGGATTTTTTTTACTTTCTGTTTTCTTTGGAAAGTCATCCTTGCAACAATGAGCTTTGGTGCCTCCACTGTAAATCCTCATGCCCTGTCTGTAATTTCCTAGTCAACCATACCAGTTACATTTCTGGAATGAGCATTTTGTTCTTGGAGGTTTTGGTGACAAATTAAACATTTGTAGGAAAAACTCAAGCTCTCATCTTCTGGACATCTGAAATTCTGGTATTTGTTAATCTTCTGATGTTCTACTTTAATCCTTGCTAGAGCAAATGAGAGCTAATGGGCACCTGCTGATAGCTCTGTCCCTGTCTGTTCTGTCCAATTATTGTCCCTTTCCTCATTTTCTCCTACTGTATAAAAGAAAGAATACTTGGCTTTATTCCTGCATGCCAAGAAATACTAAACAAAAGTTGCTGCTGCTTTTTGTTTTATTTTCTTTGGAACAAAGGGCAACAAATTACAGAATGTTTCCACCAAAAGGAAAAGGCTTTTTAATGGCTTCATCTGCTCTGAAATGCTTGGAAGATATGGTAAATATAGTTTACAAATTACCAGGTGTCAACAGATGACTGTTATTGAAAAAGAGAATTTCTGCAAATTGAAAATCCCCTTCCTTTTATTATGTATGGCCATCTTCTATTATAAAAGAATTTTTTCATCTGTCAGGTGTCATTATATAGTAATAGTTGAGAAAACAAACAGTATTTGCTATTATTTGGTAGCTAACTCTGCCTCAGGTATAAAGCAGATCAGAAGCACAATGAGTCATTGTGAGACACTGATGTTTTTGCCTCGTGCAAAAACTGATAGTCATATTTTGGTCTGGAAAGAATTTTTCCCTTGCTATGTTGTCTAGCATGTGATGATGAGATATTATTTGCTTTGAAGTAAGGAGGAGGAGAATTTCCTAGAATAAGGTAAGCTAATCTGATTTCTTCCTGTGGTGGACAGGTGCAGAAAACAGTTTTGAGATCCTAGGTTCCCTCCCAGGTAATCCAGTACCAGTACTGAGATGCCATCCTCAGTTCCACATGCTCTGCTGCACTTTATATCTCTGTTCCTGTAAAGTTTTCATTCAAATGGCTACCTTTCAAAGCTGGATATACACATGCAGTTTTCTAGTGAACAGAGGACCTTGACTATAGGTTAAAACTGAAGATGACCCCTACTTACAGACAAAGAAATGCTACAAACTCAGTCCCTGACACAGACACATGCTCAGATAGGTCCTCAGATTTCTTTAGAACAAATACAAGTAGAACAGAGCACTGTGTTTGAGCTCTTTGACTGATACTTATATTGCTTACGAGTTCTGTTGAGACTACTACAGGAATATTTTCCATTCTTTTTTTCTAATTTCAACTTATGATTTTTAGAAAACACATTTTTAATCACCAGTAACAGCTGTAATTTCTTGTGCTTCTTCTGCCCAAGTTGCAAGTACTTCTCAGGGCTGTAGGTGTATCATCACAGATTATCTATTATTACCTACAGAATAAGGAGCAGGACCCTACATCAGATCTCTCTGCAGAGAAGATACTTTGAAATTTTAAAGAAAATAAAATCTTACCCGTGAGTCAAGTAGAGCAACAGAGACAATGCTGCAAGAAGAATTACTGTCAGGAGACTAATACTGCAGTCCTTATGATGTAAAAGAGTGTCTGAAGTCAATGGGGATTTAACACAGGTCTGAAAGCACAAGTACAGTGTTTAGAGATGCTTAGCACCAACAGCTGACATTGATTTCCACTGGAATCCAAAGGGCTCAGTGCTTTACAAAAATCAGACTTCAAATTTTATCAAGGTTTTGTTACTGTTACAAATGAGTACTTAAAAAAATTATCTGCTCCTTGTAAGAGTACTCATTGTATACTTATTTTGGGATAGCTCCGACCTACATGCTTGAGTAAGTTTCCAACAAATATAAAAAGGAGAATGACCTTTTCTATGGATCAATACCTGTTCAAGGTATGTGGGGTACACCCAGTACCAGCATCTGCTAAGTTACACTCCAGTCAGCTTTCCCACAGAGTGTCAGGGTTTCAGAAGCACCTGTAGGAGTTAGATTTGATGACACTTGCGAGTCCTTTCCAACTTGGAATATTCCGTGATTCTGAATTACCACAACCATCCTCAGGAAGCCCAACAGAGTCCAACAGAGAACACAAGCAAGCTCACTTCCTTCCTAGGGTTTTATCAATAACTCAAAACCTCACACATAAAATTCAGTATGAGCTTCCTCTCCAAGTTTTAGAATCATAATGATTTTCTGCTTCTGTCATGAGTCCTTTCCTGAAGCAACAGCCTTCTTTTCCTTCATATCCCACTTCAACTCAACTGGACTCATTGGGAGACAACCTGTCAGCAGCAATCTAGTGTCCAATTGCAGGGTTTAGCTCCTATCCTTAGACTAACTCAGCAAAATTTCTCTGGAGGTAGGGAGAGGTCAGAGCCTGCTAACCATTTAAGGGCAGCTGATGTCCAACTGGGACAATCCTGTCGGGCAGAAGGAACAAAACATCACAAGCTCTATGTATCTTTTTGGTGGTTTGCAAAGTACAGACTATTGCAGACAGGTGTGAGAACCAAAATTATAGATGACTGGGATATATAATACCAATGAAAGAAAGGTGCTTTACTTTTTCCATGACACCCTATGCTATTGAAAATAAAATGTACAGACTGGAAATAAGTTGCTCTGTGTTGTATTGAAAATCATTTGCTCTTTATCCACATCATTTCAATTTTTCTGGAAAAGGAGAAGAGGAAAAACTCGTTAAGGCTGCTATATCTAAATAACTCCTTCAACAGTAGAGCCATGGTCTCTAAACTAGTAATGAGAATAAGCCTAAAGAACTGCTATCACTTTTAAGCAAACTATTTTTATGCATTTTATGGAGTAATGGAGAATTATCAAAATTCTAGACTATTTTCATAAGTGCTGAAAAAGGCATCCATTAAAAATGTGCTCATTCAGCCATTCAGCCAAAAATAGGAGAGAAGCTACAGCCCAACACCTGCAGGCTGTAGGGAGAGAGTGGGTGGGAGAGGGAGAAGAAGCCTCCTCAAGAGATGAGAGCTGCTCTGAGCTAACGCAGGAGTTATGTGGGAACCAATGCAGACACATACTGCAGCTCTTCCTCCTATGTACCCTACACCCAGGCTTTAGCAGGTTCCTGTAACCCTTTTCCAGTGTCACAGATAATTTATGTAGCAAAAAGAAACAAAAGCTGAGATTGTACCCCAAAATGTGTACTTTGGCCAAACCACACTGATTGGGAATAATAATTTAGACATAAATCCATGCTGAAGTGGAAAGCTATGTGCCCATATTAAGTTGAAGACCAGACTAAGGTCATTAAGGGCTTTATGAGTGATATGATAGGTATATCACAATGCAGGTGTTACCATATATCCTCAATGTCATGGATAAAATATACCCAGCAAAACCTTTTAACAACCTTCCAGGTATGTATATGGGTCTAAGGTATGTATGCTCAACAGACCTGGATGTTACCAGCATCAACTCTCCCCCTGCATGGGGAGAAGGTGTCAGGCAAGGGCATGATGTCTGCAGCTGCAATCAATCAAGACCAACATTCCTTCTAAATGAGAGTCTCTCACTTCAATCATCACTTCTAGTTACATTACTCACATTTCAGCAAGTCCTGAAAATGGTTTCAGAAAAAAATAGCAGAAAGCATGCAATCAAAAAAGTCAGGGATATGTGAAAGCTGCTTTATCATGGTCATAAAGCCTGGGAACAGAGTGTAAACATGGGAGGTGGGGGTGCCAGATAGGTATATCCAAAAGAACTGCATGCCATGCCATAAGCTAAAGGACAGCAAGTGGCACAGCATCTGATTTCATTGCTACAGGATACTGAAAATACTGTAATGTGTGTATATTAATAATTAATTTGGCATAGTAAAAGCAATTTTACTGTAAAACAGAGATGTGTGACTATTACTGGAGCCTGCAGGGAAACAAAGATAAATGTCCTTCCCCAGATCTTGCATCATTCAATAACCGGATAGGGAACACAATCCAAGATTGCTGACACCTTTTTCTGCTGCTGCCACCAGATCACATTACCACAGGCAGAGAGTCCTTTCAGCATTAGAGGTCATCTTCTGTGGGAAACAGGAAAATGGAGAGTCTGTGAGATGGAAGGAGGGGAGAAGAGAGGAGGGCTGGGACAGTCAGCTCTGGCAAAGCTCCCCTGAAGAGGCAAGCTGGCTTTCTCTAGAAACAGACAGGGGCAAGCACTAAAGACACAAGGGTTACTGAAGATAAAAGTAAACTCTGAAACAAGAACAGACAATAAACCGTTTTAAAATGTTCATGAATAAATTTACACTGGAGATTAGAGGGAACCTCACATCCTTACTTGGAAGTGGGAGGATAAAGGCAAGGGAGGAGGGGAAAAAGACAAAGAAAGCCATTCCTTCCATATTTCAAAGACAAAACTTGATATTATAAAAATTCTAGGAAATGGCTCCAGCATAGCAAGCAACTGCTCTATATTAACCAGGCAACATTTTTCAATGGTGCTGTGCTACTGAAGAATTGTTATCAAAATGCACAGATGTACTTCTCTTTCCTTTAGTCTTTTATTTATTGTTCCTTCCTTCTTTTTCTCACATCCATTACAAGTGCCAGGAGGTTCAAAGCCCCAGCAGGTTTGCTGCCACTTGGTTCTGTCTCACATGTGGTATTCATACAGAGACAAACACAGTACTTTGAACAGGCACAGGGTTGAAAAACTGGCAGCTCTCCAGAAACTTTTAAAAAAATGGCTGCCAAGTTAACCCATGCCCAAATTCCACACTGTACCAATTGCTTATGTATAGTGTTTTAATTTACCTCTAATTTGTGATAGCATCATTATCACATGGATTTAGTGTGCTAGTCACTACGTTGATGCAAGCTTAAAAACACCATCTCCCTCCCAGAGAAATCAAGGCATAACTGGGATACACCAATATTTACATCAGGTATGGGTGCAAAGAGCAATATGCTGAAGACTTCGTTGCAACCACTAGACCAGAAGTGAATGGGGGCTGCTGGACAAAATGACAGTGGTCCTGGATGGTCAGAGCAATTAGAACAATTAAATATAAAGCTCACTTTTCAAAATTCAGAAGGGTTTTCAAAGGCAGCAGGTTTAAATGCCAGTGGAGTGCCATGTGAGCTGTACAATACGGTTATTTTTAACCATCCTTGGCTCCATCCTCCCACATTCACTTTCCTCCTGAGCTTTCCATGCCCTTAGTTTCCTCACTGCTTTAGTCTGATGGTCTCCCAAGCCATTTCTTCCTCAGATGAAGTGCTCACCCTTCACTCTTCTCCCTCCCTGCTGATGCTTCTCCCTCCACAGAGCTCATTCATGCCTCTGCTTCCAGAAGCATATCTTTGCAGGTGACTGTTAAGTCCTTTCCTCGAGTTGTGTCCCAGTTACCAGGCAGTGCAGTTGATAAGGAGGATGACTGGAGCTGGGCTGAGGACCCACAGTGCAGGAGAGGAGATAATATGGGGTTAGTTCTGGCATGTGAGAAAGAGGAAGGTGGTACAGGAAGGTCAAGACAGCGGCAGCCTCCATATCTTCAGGGCAGAGCTACTGCACCTGCAGTACAGTTTAAGATAAACACATCAAGAATGAAAACAGCCTGTATTTATATTCGGTATGGTCAGACAGCTCCTGCCTGGCAGGATGATCTCTGTCTCCCATCTTGTAGCACCCCACTAAATCAATTTCCAGGTCCCCCAGAGGACCCAAAGAGACTTCTGCCTTTCCGTAAAGATGGAAGCAACTTCCCTTCCCTATGCTTCTTTCACTGATATTTAGCAATGGTTCACTTCAGTCCTTTCAATTTTCCCCTTTCCTTTCTAGTTCCTTGATTCTACCTGCCTTTGTGACAGAGAAATGAGGAGAATCTTACCAAATGGCCTCCCTTCACACTAGGTTTTATCTTTAAGCGCTGAGCTCCAGAATACCTTCCTTTCTGCCCTCCCCCTATGTCATTTAAAGAATTTCTTCAGAAAAAATGTCACATGCTTTCTGCTCCAGGTTTCTATCATAACTCATATACTCTTTGTAACTCCCAACAACCTGGGTTGGTTCTGTTCTCCTACCCTTTCTTCCATTGCCTGCTGTACATATTACCTGTTGCCTTGCCACCTCAGTTTTCTTTTCATTTCTACCTTGCAGTCATCATTCATGCAGTATTTTCTGCTTCAGAAATATCTGTCTAGTTCATACAATCTCTCTCCCCAGAAGAGACATAGTCACACAGATTATATAAACAGGTTATAAGGAACAGGTTCTAAGGAAAGATCTGATATGGCCAAAAGCATGTCTGTCTTTCCTGACTCTGTCCAATATGGGCACTGCCTTTGACAAACTTTGCCTACTTACATCCTTGATCATTGTGGCTAAAAGCCCACAGTTTCCTCCTCAGCACATACCACCTGCAGTGATTACCTGGGGGATGATCCTCTACCTTTAGCTGATGGATTTCAACTCTCCAGGTGACACATCTCGTATCAGAGGTGTGTTTTCTGCAAATGGAAACTTTCCTCCATGGTCCTCAAGTAAAGGCTATTTTTAAAAAAATAACACAGAAAACCTTGCTGCATGGAACTACCTTTGTACTTTCACCAAACTCAGGAAAAAATCCTCACCCTATTTTAAAATAAGTTTTAAGGCTGGTTTGAAAGGTAAAGAATTCCTACTCCAAGAGGGTCGATGAAATAATATGACAAGGGTAGTGATTAAGTCTCACCACAAAGGAAAATGTTGAGTTGATGTAGGTGGCATATAAAACTCCCCACTCTCTTTATGAGTCAGGTAAGCTGCCAGAAAGTGGAGGTGGAATCTGTGGGATGGAGCTGTTTTCATTCCAGCCAGTTAGTAGTAAGCTCTTTCAACAACAACAAAAAAGTAGTTTAAATAATAAATTATACTTTTTTATAAGACTAAGATTCTTATCTAAATAGCAAAATCTAACAATTGCCCTTGATCCTAAATGATGGTGTTTGTAGACAGTGACAGTCAAGGGAAAAAATTATTAAACAAGTCTTCCCCTCACCCTCTGAGGTTAATGTAGCACTTTTTGGATTATGCATCTATTCTTCCATCTCCCACCCAATGCATATGATCCTGCAGTCACAGCTCTCTCCTCTCCCTCTGGCTCCAGAAAAAAGGGAAGCTGACAAGCTGAAATCCCAGGCTCACCCCACACAGAACCCTTTTCAGAGGAAGCACTTAGCTCTCCTGAAGAGAAAGCATTTCTCTTCCAATAACTGCACAGAAGTGCCTTAAGAAATGCATAAAATAAAACAATTGGGGGAAAAAAGAAAAATGTTTTGTGAGGTCTTATTTTGGGTCAGTCCAGCATCCAAGGCATATTTCAAAGACATAGCACTGTGCCTCGTTTAAAATTAAAGTTATTTACAAAAAAAAAAGTGAAATTTAGAAATGTAAAAAGAATGTCATTAGGTCCTTGAGTTCAAGGGGCTTAAAGTCCTCCTCTGGTACTGTCAGTGGAAATGCAACATCTGCTCTGTTCACAGTGCAGCCTGAGCAAGATGCTTTCTTAAGTACACGCCTGAATTTAGGAAAATTTCCCACATACCTAATTCTTCAGTCTACCCAATAGGTGTTTGAGGACAGGCAGGAGCAGTGTATTTCAGGTACTAAGAAAGGGATGAAATAGGATCAGACTATCAGTATGAGTAATTTCTTGTTTTCAGCCAGAGAGTGGAAGATGTGAAGTGAAAAGATATGTATACATATATACATGCAATATTTAAGTAAAATACAAGTAAATGTAATGGAGGAAAAGGACAGTGACCAAAGGAACAGCTTGGAGATGAAATGCCAAGAGGAAGGTAGAGTTAGGCAGTGGACAGAAGTGAGATGTCAGAAAGGAGAGAGAAGGAGAGGGTATAAAAAGAATGACACAGAGGG
>VWYI01023735.1:0-48993 GCA_013399455.1 Anthoscopus minutus | reverse complement strand
GGGGGGGGGGAAAAAGAGATGTAAGGGAACAAAAATGAGAGAAAAGACATGAGTGGACAAAAACCAGAGAAAGGAGGAAGGTAATGAGCACAATGCTTGGTAAAGCAGAAATAATGAAGTATAAATAACACAGAAAAGAGAGACTCATAAGAAGGGTCACAAGAAGAAAAAAAGACCTTGCACATCAGAGAAGATGTGAAATAAGCAGTGGGAAAAAAAAATCACCTGCTAGTGGGTGAGAGGTGCTGCTGTCCCAACAAGGGACAGAGGCAAACCCTACGAAGTGACAGGCTAAACCCAAGGAGAACAAAGAATGATGCTGGGAGAAGGTAATGATACTCTTGTACTAGGTTGCTGCCTTTTGTCTGAAACAGAAATCACAAAGGTCATTGAAATTGCTGCTCAAATCTTACATGTGATACTTGAAAAAAACCCTCTTTCCCAATACAATCATTCTTCCTTCTCTCTCAATGCTGGATTAAATTAATTACCGTATACTCCACAGTTGTACCTCCCTGCTGGGGAAGAAAACCCCAGACACCATTCTGCTCAAAGCAGACCTTCATCTCTGGCTCCCTTGACTATAGAGGCTTCTGTAGAAATCTTTCAGTAGACAAAGGTAAATTCCCTGCAAAATTACTGTGATGGATTTAGCTATCATTAGTAAAATGAGGAAAGAAAGAGGAAAGAAACAGGGGTAAGAACTCAGGAAAAAACCCTTTTTTTTTGTTATTATAATTAGGAAATTAAACCAGTACAGAGGGAAATAAATTGCTGCCTGTAAATAAAGTGTCACTCCTTTGTACATCAAATAATAGGAACAAGAGGGAGTGTGTGGGAAGTACATTCATATTATCAAATTCTTTCTGATATTAACGTGTTCAGTGTAATGAAAACATAATCAGGAAAATAACATATTGCAACACAAATACTGTGGAGGCTATAGAGCAAAAAACCCCAGGAAGATCAGTGCTCCCAGGGTAGCTCCAATCTGAGAAACCAGACCTTTATTAGTAGTAACTGGAGCAACATATGGAGATGAATGAAACCATGTTTGTAAATGTGATATGCAATTGCATACTCTTACTTGGCTTTCCTTTTTCACGATCTGACTCAGCCTCCACACTCCCCCATCTTTTGATTCATAAATTCTTGATATCAAAAAATACAAGTCACAAAGCCAGCATGCAAAGGGCATAAGATGACGTGAAAAACAAGGATGCTGGTGAGCACAGAACGTGCCATCAATCACGACCCTGCAAATGGACAAATCTGCTGGAGATAAGCAGTGGAGACAGGGCCACCCTCTCCAGGGGCTCGCTGGAGGACGCCGCGCAGCAAGCCACAGCTCATCTCCACTGCGCTAGAGGCCCATGCTGAGGTAGACAAATCTATTACAAAATTGTATAATATTGCTTCCGCAGCACAGCAGCCACTCGGTTAGGCAACCCCTGCAAACCCGTGAGACTGGAGGTGAGAAGAATAAGAAATAAAAGGGTTTTTTACGGCATATAGTCCCTGCATTTTTTAAGCTATGGAAAAAAGATCAGGGTTAACCACAATCAACACAAAACACAACAAACAGAGCATGAGCAATGGTTTACAGCCCTATACATGTACTAAATAACTAACAACCTCACAGAGTGTTGACACAGTGGGGGTCTGTATACAGGATAACCTCTTCCTTCCCTGGGAGCCCGGGCTCCTCAGCATATACGCGGTCAGGCTGCAGACGGCCAGCACAGCCCGTGGGCATCGCTGGCCACTGCAGGCAGCGCACGGCTGCGGTGCCCAGCCCTGCCACGGCCGTGTCCCGGCCCAGGTTTCGCCCTCAGCCCCCGGTTAAGCGGAGCGCACTGAGCTCCGCCGATACGATTCCTACGATCGCAGCGAAGCACTGACAAGTCTGGGACCGTTTCGGTGCATTCGCTAAGCCCGGAGAACGACGAACCCCTGACTCTGCGGGGCTCAGGGTCCAGCACAAGGCAGGGCAGGGCTGCCCACACACCGCATCGCGGTACAGCGGTGCTGCAGCTCGCATGCTCGGGCAGCGCAGCCCCGCTGCGGCCACTGGGGCGTGCGGTGCCCACCGCTGCCGCACCGCAGGCAGCCAGCGCAGGGGAGGGTCTTGCCTGCTGGGCGTCTGGGCTCCTCCGCGGGCGAGCTCCAGGCGCCGACGTGGCGCGGGGCAGGTGCGCACGGCGGGGCTGAGGGGCTGCTCGCTGCCGCTCCGCGCAGATCCGGCGGGCGCCGCGCCGGGTGGGCCGCGGNATGCTACACATGTTTTCATTTACACTTCTATTTTCAGTTTGCATACACTGAAATTTTTTTTAAGATTCTTCATAAATCAGTTTTCAGTATTTTTACTGAACCGTGACAGAGTAAGCTTGAATTGTTTTACTATTTCTGCTTTGGTTTATGTCACTATTCCTTTATGGAATCAGCGCAGTAACTGGTGTAAACGGCACAAGGGCTAAAAATATCTAATCACATTGCTCTTCGTATCAGTGAAGTGAAGCCTGTGAGGAAATATCAGGTTTGGCTTCTTGTTAGCAGGAATGATAACAATAATAATAATAATAATAGTAATAATAGGAATAATAATAATAATTATTATTATTATTATTTGGGAGGAGGATTGTCCATACCTTTACATACTAGCCCAGCACCACCTCCCTGGGGCAGGGTTGCATGCGGGGCGCGGTGTGTCTCGCCACCCTCGGACGGGGACACTCGGGAGGGGTTTGCTGTCTTTTGGTCCCTCCGTTCTCTTTTGTTTGGCTCTCCCGGGGCTGGGGGAAGGGGCGGACCGGGAGGTTGCAGGGGAGCCAACGGAGGTCCTGGCCGGTGGCGCAGCTCTCCGGGCGGTTGCGGCAGACGGGACAGCGTGTGCGCAGGGGTGTCCGGCTGCCCCCTCCCTGCTTCACGGGAGGAGCAGTGGCCCTCTTCTCCTCCCGGCACGGAGGAGCCGCCCTGGGTTGCGGGGACAGGCAGTGGCATCGGCGCCACCAGCCAGAAGGCACCAGCTGTAGTAAACACAGCACATGGGGCGGCCGTGAACCCGGTAAAGGTCACATCCTTGTGTGCACACGCAGCCCGACCTATGTGGGCTCCCGGTCTGTTCTTGGGGACGGTGTGGTGGCTGCCGGTGCCTGTCGCTGCCGGAGCCGCGCTCCCGGCCGTTGGCTCTGCTCGGCGGTGTTCCCCGGCTGCGTGCAGGGATCCCCTTGGCGCGGGAGCGGCGGCGCGAGCTGCGTCACACCCTCCTTTACCTCCTCCCGCCCCCGGCCGGGTGGCAGCTGGGTGGCATCCGATTTAGCAGTGAGAGCTGGGAATGCAGGTTCTGCTATGAGGTTTAATTCCTGAGCGGTAGCTGTGCCTGGCCGAGTTCAGGGCTAGCCACGCGTTCATGTTAAGTAGCAACCAGCAATGTACTGATTCCTCAGAGCATGCAGTGTCTGGATGCATCTTGCTGTGGGGCAATGAGGCACGGGATTGTTGGAGCAGTAGGAGCAGAGGAATATTGCTTTAGAGGTTACTCGCAAGGGAACAGAGAGGATGGCATGGTACATGGCTGTTTTGTGATTCAGGCTGTCAGCCTGGACTCCTTCATACAGGTCAATAGGTATGCGTAGATTTTGTTGCCTTCTGCGTGCTTCTGTGGGTCGTCGCTGGTTTGTGTGCACAAATGGGGCAAATGAGAAATGACACCTTTTTGTCATGTTTTTGTGTCTTGCCTTTTTGCTGTAGCTCAGGAGTTTTAGATGAGTAGATGTGGTACTTACGTTGTGTAATTATGGAATGAGTGATGGACAAGTACTCGATGTCACATTTCCAGTGGTGGTTGAGATGTGGGTGGGGAGAGGAAATGTTCAATAAAGTAGGGTTCTCAGGTCCCTGTGCTTTGCATTATCTGGCAGTATCCTGCCTTTGCTTTTAACATGTGATAAATAGTTTCATTCCACAGAATTAGAAGTATGAGCTTAACTACTTTTTTAATGCCATATTTAGTTATCAAATATCACATCTAGTTACTCAGAAAGGGAGCGCTTTTTTTAGTCCTCGTCTGTGTTCTTCGGAAGCTGACAGTTAAGCTACTAGCTCTGAAACTGGTAAAATACAAAATTGGTGTTGTTTTGGCACTGAATTGTGCAAAATTCCATGAAAGTCTGAGTTATGTTTCACTATTTTTCATATGGTGGCCACAAGAATGTTTGGCTCATCCCTCTGCCCTAATAAAGGTGGTTTTGGGCTGAGATGCCAGACTGAACTGAAATGAGCCATGTCGTGCATCCCACTCTGCAGGTAAGCTCTTTGAACTGGTTTTGGATGGTGGTAGGTGGGACTAACCTGAGTTCAAGTATCAGACTGATGAGTTTGGTTTTGTTCGGATTTTTTTCTCATTTAACCGTGTCACTCTTGAGATGTATCTGCTCAGCATGTCCTTGGTCAGGGGGTGGCTCTCAAGCAGCCTGGGGTTGGCTGCTGCTGTTTGGATGTATGTGTGCACTCCTTGGCATGGTACAGCTTCTGCGCTGGTTGAAGGCATCACCCAGGCTTCGATCTCTTGCCTGATGCCTTGACAGCATCACTGTGTCCTGGTGACCTGTGGGGGTCAAGGAATTAAGGGCAGCAGCTGGGAAAAGCCTGTCCTGGAACAGAACAAGCTCTTTCATGGGACCTGGTTTCAAAGAGACTGGTAGAAAGATCCCAAATGAGGAGGCAGATTCAGGGGGCTGACTGGTAGCCCTGCTGTCTTTCCAGCTGGAAACTAATTGCCGGTGATTTAGAGCAGAAACTGTTCCCTTCCCCCACCCCTTCTCTTCCTGTGAGTGATATTGAAAGGTTATAGAAATAGAAGTTCATTGTAAGAATGAATGGCTGGAGCAGTATTATGTGCCAAAGAGATTCCGTCTTGTTTGAGACCTGGGGGAAAAAACCAAACCAGCTGGAATACTATATTTTGGCAAGGGAACCCTTGCAGTGTCTGAGAAGTGATTAGTGCTGCTGTTAAAGGTCAGGTATAGGTCCTGGGTGTGAAGCAGTGTCTGGGTCGTCGCTTGAAGTGGTACATGTGGTACTACATGTGGTAGTACATGTGGTACTACATATATGTAGTGTGTCCTCAGCATCATTCTGGTACTGGAGTATTCAATCCTTCAAAGCTAGGGAGAGGCATTAACGGTTTTACCCCCAAAGTGATGACAGATCTGTTGGAAGAATAACAAAGATCCCATTTCTCCTTCTCTTGTCTACTGAAAATTCACGTTTTATTTTTCAACTATATCACCAAATCTATAGGGATTCTTGAACACCAGTCTGTATTTTGTATAACATATGGTCCCATTAACAATTTTACAGTGAATAATTGTTTATTTAAGGAGTAATGGATCACATTTCCTGATGTTTTGTTTTTTATAGGTCTGGATAATAAATACTGTTCAGGAAGGCTTGAGTTAAGGGCAACATATACCTCACTGATTTTTTTGGGTTAAAGTTATGTAGATATTCAGTGGTGTGTCATGTTCTCTTCCTCCCTCTTGTTACCCCCAGTATTTATCAGACTTAGCGGTGATACTCTCTAAGTTCAAAGTACTGAAAACCCTGGCTATAACCAAAATACTCCAGTATTATGTTCAGAGAATTCTGTCCTCTTGAATTAGAGGCTCCCTTGTCCAAAACTGTGTCAGGCCCAGATGAAAGTACACAATTTTCTAGATTAGTCCTGTAACACTGATTCTGTTTCTTTCCTACACAGATGTTTTGCAGCTAAAGAATATCTGCATGGCAGCATCGATGCTAGGAGGAGAGATAATTTTCTCCAATGTGTTATTTTTATGACAGAGAGTTTGATCAGAGGGAAAGCTTTGAACAGTAAGTGTTTAATCAGGGTTTTTCAAAACAGATTTTCTCTCTGCCCACTGCCCTTAACCTGACAGGTTAATCCATGAAGTAATCTGTGCACAGAAATACAACAAATGTAGTGCTTCAGTCATAATGTTGAATGCTGTAGTATCCCATGAACTCTCCCCTCTGAGTCAACTCCCAGGCCCCCAGTCCTGGAAACAGCAATAACTACTCAGCATAGAGTTAGCCCTCCTGGGGGTGATAAACAGACTCCCCCATGGACTTCTGTGTCACAACTCCCCCTAGTTTCCCTTCTCCCTGCCCCCTCCCTGGAGACCAGCTCCCTGGAGAACAATTCCCTCTGCCCTGTCCTTAGCTCCACCCTACCCCATCCCCTTTATAAGCAGCCTGCAGTACCTGGGGCTCTTCTCCTGGCCGAGTTTGCCCTTCAGTGACTGTGACACCTTGCTGGAATAAAACCTTGCCAAAGAGCCTTTCTTTGCCTCTATTGCTGAGCCAGCCGTGGTAGGTGAGGAGTGGAGGTTTGTCTGTGTTGCCTGAATGCTAACTCTGCTTCTCAGCAGGAGAGGCTTGTTGGGGACGAATACAAGGCAAGCAGCTCCTACCATTCCTACACCTGCAATTATAGAATGCTTTGGGGTTTTTATATGTTTTGGTCTTTGAAGTGTCTGAATATGCAAATTTCTTCTTTGCGCCTTGTGTTCATTGCCGTTGCTATAGGACACATACAAACCAAAGAAATTAGGCCTTTTCCTAGAGGTCAGAATTTACTAAAAGAATTATAGTTTAGTTGTGAACTCCCCTTAAAATTTAATGACTTAGTGCTGCTTTTTGTTATGACATAAGAAAATGAAGTAAAGAGTCTTTGAAGCTACTTCAGACTTCATGAATATTAACAGGCTCTGCAGTCTTCAGAGAGAGTAGATTCTGGATGTTTTTCTTCACCTTAATAGCATGGTTTCATTTGCACAGTAAATCTTGTCTTGACTAAACTGAAGGAGCAGTTGTCAGATGCAAATCAGAAGTACTGTATTTCTGGGTGGGAGCACTCTTGCTGTGCTTCCCCTTCTCTCTTGAGCGCCCAGTCCTTTTCCTGGTGCATGCTCTGGGAGCAGCAAATTTAATTCCATGGCTTACAAGACTAGATCTTTAGAGGTGCTTAAATGATTGAAAATGCAGGGTTTTCTTGCTTCTAAGGATAATAGAAGGTAAAGATTCATAACTTGTTCACTTGGATTGAAAAATCCTTTCTATTTGCATCTTGGATCACTATATATGTTTAAGAGTTGCCTGTGTTAATAAGGAAAAAAACCCTAGTAGTATTCTCTAAGCATGCCTTTAGAATACTTAAAATTGTCTCTAAGTTTAAAACTAACTTTCATTTTAATAAAAACTGAAATTCTGTTTAGTTACAGTTTCCTGTAAATCCCATGTTAATGCAGAAAGTTTTCTGTGATGGTCCATAAATAACACTTCACCTGTAGACACAAGTTAGATGAAGTTTTATATGTTCTTTTAAAACTTGTTCTAGGTGTCTCATCAGTAATTGAGGAGAACTCATCTTTGTATTTTGCAGAATCATAGAATGACTGAGGTTAGAAGGGACCTCTGGAGATACCCAATCCAACCCTTGGCTCAAGCAGAGCCAGCTAAAGCAGATTGCTCAGGAACAAGTCCAGGCTGCTTTTGAATATCTCCAAGGATGGAGGCTCCCCAACCTTCCTGGGAAGCCTATGCAAATTTTCAGTTACTCCCTCAGTAAAAGAAGTGTTTCCTGATAATCAGAGAGAAGTTCCTGTGTTTTTGTTTCTGCCTGTTACCTCCGCTTCTGTCACTGGGTGCCACTGAGCAGAGCCCAGCTCTGTCCTCTCTACACCCTGCCTTCAACTTTTTATATACATTTATGAAGTCTTCCCCTTGAGCCTTCTCCCAGCTGTATAGTCCCAGCTCTCCCAGCCTCTCCTCACAGGAGAGATGCTCCAATCCCTTTGCTGGACTATCTCCAGTGTGCCCATGTATCTCTTGTTCTGGGGCCCTCAGAGCTGGGCACAATACTACAGTTGTAGCCTCATATTTCCCAGTATGCTTTAAAAATAAGAAATTTCTGAAGTAAATTGTGCATATGTTTTTTTTGGATGAAGGTCCAAGAGGTCACTTTGGTGCTATAAATCACTGATGCAGCTTCTGAGTGCTTTTGCCCTTTCATAGGAGCTAATGTTCCTTGTTTAAAACACCTCAGCATTTTCCTGATCCCATCAGTGCAGGCTTTGACAACTCTTTTGACCTGTGATTAAGGGATTTATGACTAGGTTTGCTGGCTGCACATGCCTAATGAGCATAACCATTGGATGCTGAGTCACATGGGGACATGTGTTTTTGGGGCGTGTTGATACAGATTGCTCTCTGAAACAGAGCTCATTGCAGCTTATAATGAACGTGTGCTTACATTTGTGAGGGCACATTCCTGCCATGGGCTGGTTTGGTTGTCCAGCAGCCACCCTCTGTAGGGGCAGAAGTGCCTGGCCTGTGGGCACCTTCTGCAAAACTGCATTTCCCCAGAGATGAGCCTGGAGCTGAGCAGCTGACTGTAGACTAAACCGAGGGAAGTTTGGATGCTGTGTGCGTAATTCTGTAGTTGATGTTAAATACAGAATTTGTAAACAGGGCCTTTATTTTTAGGTCAACAGGGTTTCAGTTTTTAGGTGAACACTTCTAGGTGGAGAATACAGATGTTGGTGTGATGCTGCTAACAGTGGTCGTGGACAGGAGGGAGAGAAAAGAGCAAGAAAAAGGAATAAAGCACAAAATATAATTTTATCCTTGAGTTTTGCATCAAACTCCTTGAGAGGGGACGCTCATTTCTTTACCATTAAGTTTCCCCTCTTGTTAATGTAGGTATGGGTGGCTGCTTAAGATAAGATTTTTTGAAGGTTCTTAAAGAATATAGAAAAATCATATGGAGAAAGCTGGCAGTTGCTTGCCTTCTATGTGCAAAATACAGTGGTTAATAGGCACCTTTCAATTTTCTTAGTATCCTCCCAAAAGTAACTTCATAACATGATAGGTCTGTACTTAACCCTAATTGGAAAGAACAAAACCATGTTCTTCATGATGGCCCAAATCATGCAATTAATGACTGAGTGCAATTAGTCTCCAGCTGCTAAAACTGTCTTAGTAGATCTCTTGACAGGATTATCAGCAGTTTGTATTGGTACCTAGCATTACTAATGCTTGGCATTTTACCATGTTGTAAAAGCCTCTTGTTCCTTCAATATTCATGTCAGATATCAGGTTTACTGACATACAGAATACATCAAATTCACTGGTTTGGAAACCAACCAATTTTCAGAGATTGAAAATTAATACCTGGTTTTTCAGTGAAGGCTACGCAAGCAACTTTAGATGCTCTCAAGGTAGGGTTTAATTCATAAACTAAAATTTGTCATTAGCTTAAATTTTGGAAACCGACTTCATAAGTTAGAAATGTGTGTGAATAAATTGACTTCTTAAGTTAATTTTAGCTTTAGAGGTACCTTCAGAAAAAAGTCCTTCATCCTCTCACTCTGTATTTTACTACCTGAGGCTCCACATTCCTTCTGCATTCAGAAAATGGTTTGCATGCTTTTCCTTCTTTCTCTCTGGATCTCTTCTCTGCATTCCCAGGTGTGCACAATAACTGCTTTAAAATACTTTGCTGCACTTCTCAAGGTTAAAAGTGTGTTGTAATTCCCGAGGAAGTGTCGCAGGGCTACAGAGAGGTGTGCAGATTTCTAACTGTCAGCAGTTTTTCCGGAGTGTCATAGCCAAAGAGGTGGAGAAATGTGAGGTGTCTGGAGAAGGATCTCTTAAAACGTAGGCATTTTTCGGACTTCACCTTGAGTAGTCCCTGCTGTTGTGTTACAGGCCTGATGAGGATATCTTTTTCTTTCGTGTTGTTTTTTAGAGTTAAGTGATATCTGTAGCTGCGCAGCTTCAGGGACCCACCTAGTTAAGCTAGGACTGATGAAGGTGTCTGTTATAGATGGGTAATATGGTGATTGGCTCTTGCAGTTAAGGGATGAATATTTTTGTTGTGTTTGTTGAGGTTTAATAAACCTTTGAAATTGTAAAGTGAGCGGTCGTTTCTCACGATGTCTAAATCCTGTAATTTGCTGCAATTTGCTCCAGATCAGAATCCAGCTTGTGTATGCTTGTGTGCTTTGGGTAAAACTGCTTCCTATGACACTTCTATATTAGTGGGAACACTGCCAGTGTTAGATTTTGTTCCAGGGATAACCCAGAAAATGGATGAGTTTATGTTTTCTGCTTTACCTGGAGAGACTGGGATGTCCAGTGAGAGCCTTGGAGATCTTAGCAACAGAGACCAGTCTGAAAATACCTATAACCCCATTCTGAGAGTACAGGGAACAATAGCCTGGGCTCTTGAGCATTTTGTGAAATGCACAAATATTGCAATGAGATACCAGGTTAGAACAGGAAAAAAAAAAAAAGGCATTTTAAGCACCCAAAGATGAAATGCTATGTACCTTCAATGCGGTATTCGCATGGCCCCAGATGAACACAACCTTTACTTGATTCCAGTGCAAGATGGTCAGTAATCCACAATCCTATCTCGGAACGCATTTTTGTGTTAGGGGCTTTCTTCATCTGCTCTCTCGCTAACCTTTTCCCTTGTGAGACAGGGGATGGTGCCAAAGGAGTTGACTGCATGTACCTTGCTGTCTTTAGCTGAGGTGTTTGATTCCCAGCAGCTGCCATCCTGTTTGTGTGGAGCAAAGATAGCTGTGAAGTGTGGAATTCGGGAGCAACAAAACATCCAAAGCATCCTCATGTGACTTACACTAGGGTGTCTTTGGACTGATGGGATCATCAGATAATAGTAAAAACCATCTCTGTAGACTACTACGTTTTCCATCATCCTGCAAGGATCATGTAATTTGAGAGAGTAGGAAGAAGGGCAATGTGTCTGAAGATATTCTTTATGTAGTCTGACTTTTAAAAGCATTAAACTACTTGCAAGTGTTACCACAGTTAGATTAAGTTTGTAATTCTTTGCACTTCTGCAGTGCTTTTATCCAATATCTCATGCTCCTTTAAAAGCTAATCTACAAAGCAATCTAGAAGGTATCTCCAAGTGTCCGAGATCACTTTCTGTACAAAAATGTAGTGTGATTTTTTTTTTTTTTGTGTAAAACCCTGAATGGTCTCAGCAGCTCTGTGGGGTCACCTGTGGTCGTGCAGTGGGGAATGCCCTTCCCGACAAGCCCTGAGCAGTGTGGTGGGACACGTTGATCCTTTAAGAGAACTGCCAGCTGCTACAAGGTGCTGTGCTTGAAAGAGTTTCTTCAGATGTAAGAGCTTCCTAGAAACTTGAAGTAAATAAAATTAATGTCAAGAGGTTTCAAAACAGTGCAGAAATGAGAACTCTGTTCTCTTCCAGATTATCTGGAGTAAGGCCTTTTCTGTTTGTAAGAAATGTTCAGAATACAAAAGCTTTTGAACCTTAAGACTCAGTCTATTTTGAAAAACTTTGTCTTCCCTCCCTGGCAGAGTTGCATATGGGACTGGTGATTGTACATGCATTCAACAGCTCTTTTTACTTTCAGTCATGGGAATAAAGCTACTTCTGCTTCTTTCCTGTTTCTTCCACTAGCAGTCTTTCCCCAGCTTGAGGGCTCTGCCAGCAAAGATTCCCTCTAATGCTGAGTCACTTATCCCTCTTGAAAATAAATGAAGCACAAATACCATTTCTTGGAATATTTTACTGGAGGAATGTGGAGCTTGCTTTGTTTAGCAGTTTGATTTTGCTTGGTGAAGCTCTCTGGCCCTTGCAGTCCTCTCTTAAAGGAGCAAGGACAGTATATGCTTTTTGAGTACGAAACATGCCTGACATTTTCGGTCTGGTTTTCCTGATGCAGTGCAAGGCTGGCTGTGTCCAGTGTCCGCTTTGAATTTCCCTTGGATGTGTACAGCTAACCTGGTTTGAGGCACTACAGACATCTATTCAAAACTCATTTTGTGTTTAGTTGTTAATGCTTTGAAATTGCATAAGAATGTTCTTCTTTAGCATTAAGCTCTAAATATTAAGCTATTGTCTGTGACTCCTTAGTCTCTTGTTGCTGACAGTTAAATCTTGGAAAATCCTTCCATGCAGTTTGTATTCTTTATTGTCTGAATTACACTACAGCTGTTTGTTTTACCCTGAAGGAGGCTTTCTTCTCATCTGGCTAAAAGTTCATAATAATGTCTGAGACCTAATATGAAAATACAGCCGGCCTCATTCATTGAACAAAATATTTCATGTGCATGTTTAACTATTGAACAATTGTGTTAGGTGAGTTTTGAAAGTGCTACATAGACTGACGCAAAAAACAGTGCCTGTTTCCTTATTTTTTTAGTTCCTCTTCTCACTTCAAAAGCTCCAGCAGAATTAAATGTTGGTATTTACAGAGAGTGATGTTTTCTAGAACTTTTTAAATCAATGACAGGGTTGCTATGGGTTAATCCTGCATTGTAAAGTCCTTGTAAAAGTCAGAAGAAAGGTTAGTTAAAGACACATGTCCTTAATGGAAACACTGTGAAGGGGTTTGACCTTGAAGATGACTAAAAGACCTCGTATTGCTCATTATCTGAAACCGGACGTGGGAAGCTGTGTTTAGGAAACAGATGCTTTGCTGATGTTTCTGAACCACGGGGGAAGCACCAGACATGAGCTCTTGAGGTAGATTAGCTACAAGTGCACAGGTTTTCTTTCTTACAAGTTGATAATTGGAATAGCTTATTTTTATTTGTAAATAAAGACTTACTAGTAGATTCAACTTCTAAATTAAAAGATGTTTTGAAAAATGTAGTCATAACTAGCAATGTGATTATAGTCCAGTGTGCACCCTTATGTAAGAATGCCAATATGAAGTGGTCTGACCTCTTCTGTAGGCTTGTTAACTATATACCAAATCCAAAGACTTTCTTTTTCTATACATATATGAGCTCTTGATCAAAGTTCTTGGTGCTGGTTGTATATAAATCCAACCGAGCTTTCTGATCCCAGTGTCAGTTGTGATTCCTGGGCACTCAGAAACCTTCACACTTAATAGAAAACAGTCTTCTTATTTGGAAAGGCTTGCTTTCAGGTCTCTGGATTGTGTGCCTGCCTTATCTGAAGGAAAGGTTTTAGTAAGGAGAGGTGTTTATTTTGCTTGTTGCAATACATCTTATGAAAAGCCTGATGCCCCCCTATGGTGTAGGGCATCAAAGTTGAGTGTAGTGATTAAAAACTAGAACAGCCCCTGATTAAAACTGCTGTTTGGTTTTTGAAGGTTTTGTACAATCCAACAAATAGAATGGTTTGGCAGAGGTATCTGTAGGAGATGCACTATCCCTTCATTGTGTATTTACAGTTTTACTTTTTATGCTAAAGACAGCCAGTCCCTGTTACTTGTCAACTCTTCTTCCAAGACTCAGGTGTTGTTTAGAGCAGACTCCCATTTCCATCCATCCAAGTCCTGCCCAAGTTTACTCTGTCTGCCTAGATCCTGCAGCGGGATGGAGGCTTTAGATGTCTACAAGAAACAAATCCAAAGATACCATCTTACTTTTCCTTCTTTTTTCCTTCACCAAATTTGATGTTTTGTAACTTCCTTTTGGGCATATTTTGCTTTGGAGATCCCTAAATTATTCAAGAATAATGTAGTGTAACTCTTTTTTCTTTTTTTAACTTCTATGCCAATCATGTGAGCAAATCAGAGGTTAGTGGGAGTTCAGTGCTAGCTGTTGTTCCCATCATATTCTGCAATCTGACATTAATGCAAAAAGTCTTAGAATTCCAAGTTTCCATGACTTTGAGAGACTGTATCTGTTAAAACATTTGTGTAGTATAAACAAAAGGCTTGATATCCCTATGCTGGAATTTGAGCCTGACTTGTAATTCTACTTTTGAGATCCTTCTTGAAAAGTGAAATCTATGGTTTAGGTTTTAAAATCCCAAGATTTAAATACATGAATGTTATTTAAGTAATTAGGAATAAGTTAGAGCTGGAAGAAATCCCAGTTAAGAAACTGAAGGAAGGGCCAAAAAAGTAGTTTTCTGCCTTCATTTGTACTCCATCCTCAGATTCTTCAGGGAGTTTTTGTGAGGTCTTTGGAGGTCTGTGAGTGGTGTCTGGGCTTCAGCTGGTGATGTGGCCTCAATTTTGACATGAGGCACAGCTGGCTTCTCTCTGGCATTGACTTGGGAAACCACACCATTTTGTAGCCATGGCTGGATGAAGAAAGGTGGGATCTCTCCAGAGATCTCTGTGGACTGAGGAAGCTCTGAAATGGGTACAGCTGTAGTGGTTTTATGGTGGCAGGTGGGTGGATGGGTGCAAAGACTATGGCTCCGTGCTCCTTTCTTCTCCACCTCAGACATGACTGCTTGGAAAAGATACTGTGTGTGTACATGGCTCTGTGCCTCAGAGTACTTTGACCTTTGGACCCTTATCATTGCCAACTGAAGTGTCAGCATGGCATAAATAAGTCAAATCAAGGAGTGTAGTTCTGGCCCTCTTCCCAGCCTTAGAGGCAGATGGAAATACCATCCTCTAGTTGGCTTTTAACTTGTTTGGTCTGATTGAAATGATGACTGATAAAATCTTATTTCTTCTCCCTTGGTTTCTTCACTTTGTTACTAAACTGTCTCCTGCTATCTTTGTGTTAATTTAAATCTATTTTGAGTCTGAAGGCTCAACATGTGCCAGGTTGCTATTTGCTGTCATTGGGTTTGGATTATTTTAGCAGCCTGACAGGCTTCGTGTTGTATCTGTGACATTTTGAGACAAGAAAGTGCTGGGGTTTTTTTGTAATAGAGCTTGAAAAAAGTATGGTAATTTAGAGTGCTTTTACAGGCTTGGTTAATAAAGCCAAAAGCTGATCCGTGAAATGCAAACACCATTGAATTCATGTGTTACCCCATGTTTAGGATCAAATGGACCAACCTGGTGGAGATTTTTTTTCCTTTTCCACGTGTTCAGTGCATCTCATGTTGAAATGTGGTGGAAAGCTTGCTAGTATGGTTGTTTCAAGAGAGGAGCTGGCTTCTCTTGGGAGAAATGCCATTTAGCATATCTGTATATTTCGGTGGTGATGCCAACAGCAGGTTCCCCCTTTGCAGAAAAGTGCAGCTGGGTTTGTTGATATGCCCTGCTTTATTTAAAGACTAAGATAATCTTGTTCCAGTTGTTCCAAGCAGCTTCAGAATTATTGCTGTTAACTCGTGTGCATAGCTTTTTGTCGTCTGCAGTCGCGAGGCACAGAATATAAGAAGCACCATTAAAACTTTAATTTTTTATGAATACGACCAAATTAGTATAAACTGGATAAACTTATGGCGATAACCTCAGCTGTTTGGTTCATTGTTAGGAAGAGGCTTTGTATCTTCCTTACAGACTTATATAAAGCATAATTTCTGTGTTTCCTTGAAATGGATTTTTTTCTTTAGTTTTCTTTGACTCTATTCGTGCTTTAAGGAAGCCTCAAAATTGGTCATGAAATGTGGCCGCGCATCTCCATCTTTTGTCCCTGTTCCTATTGCAGCTATGCATGCAGCCATGCTCAAGGTGGGGAGCTCAGCTGCTCTCTGTGTGTGTGTGTGTGTGTGTGAAGATGAGTGGGTTATGATTGCTGGCTAGAGCTCGTTTCCAACAGTTTGGTGTCTTGAGTGATGAGTTATTTTGGTTTTGTTTGCAAAATGAAATAGGTTTTGTCAACTAATAAAATTTGAGAGAAAATACAGGAATGCATGGGAAACTTGAGTAATGTCTTTTTTTTTCCTTCTTTCCCTTCTCCATCATTCTTTCTGAGGTTATTCTACTTCCTTGTAGGTTGTGGTTCCCGTCTGTAACTGGTGGTGGGGTGAGGGGATGTACTTGCCTCAGCCTCACCTTCATATTTCTCCATCAGCTGCCTATTTAACTGTCACTACTGCTAAGCCTCTATGGCAGCATTCTCCTGGTGTCCATCTTCAGTCTTCTTAGAGAAGTTAGTGGTGCCATCCACACTGGCTTTTTTGACAGCAGTTGATACTACAGGCAGAGGTTGTTGGGAAGGAGCGTGGATGAGATACCCAGACAACAGCTGCTTCTTGGAAGAATCAGATTTCATAGCAGAGATTTCTACTGAGTTTTGCTGTCCAAAGCTTGTTGAAATCAACATGTGAAATGAAAGATCTGCAGTTATGGCAGGAGCCCCGAGCAGTTTACTGAACAAAAGAGCTAACTTGCAGGATTGTGATTCTATTCCTTAGGGATCTAGTTTCTCACAGGACTGTACCCTCTGCTCCCTAGTGTGGCTATACTAGTGGGGGGTTTGGTTTGGGTTTTGTTTTCTTAAAAATTTAGTATTTCTATTGTAAGCATGTGGACAAAGAACAGATGTTCTGGTTACTGTGTGAATGATGCAATTTGAAATGTGAGAGAGTAGAGATTTGCTCCTGTAAGGAAGATTACCTTGAGCAGCAGGGCCTTTCAACCTGGAGAGTGCTAATTCACTAGGTTAATTATTTAAGCAAGTAATTGCAGTTCAGATATCAAAGCTGTATTTTGGGTACAGTGATTTCACTTTTTACAGCAAATGTAACAGCAGTGCAATTGGACTTAAATAAAGGGTTGCAATCAGAAGCAATGCAGGAGGAGTCTGTGATAACTAGACACCAAGTTTGGTGGTTTCCTGTGTCACACAACTTCCTCTGCTGTTTCCTGACTCTTCTACGTTGAGTAAAATATCTCTCATCTCTTGACAAGCTGTGTGGGTCGAATGAAGGAGGCTCTTTTCCAGAGTGCTGATTTCCAGCAGAGCTGCTATCAGTCTGGTGGGAACTTGACCTTGGCTTTTTTACTCTGTGGTAACATTTCAAGGAATAGTTTATATGGCTTTTACAATTGGCTGTGTAGTACAGACAGTGCCAGAAATCGAGCTGATGCCTAAAGCTAGACTTAATGTATAAAACTTGATCTTTCTGTGTTGCTCCTTCTTTTAGCTTAGTCTGATAAATCACATCTTTGTGTGTTGTGCACGTTATTTACGCAAATTTTTACACAATATGTTATGCTCCTTTAATTAGAGGTTGACATGAGTAATTATAACACTGCAAATTTGTTTAATCCATGATGTATTTTAACTTTTTTACCCCTTCCCTCTCTTGTGTACTTGTAGCACCAACTTCAGAAGCATTTTCAGGTTTTTATTGGGAGAAAGGTGCAAGGAATAGAATGAGCAGCAACTCTGCTTGCATGGAAATGTCTGTGATTTGGAGATTATACACATTCTTTGTAACCTCGGCCGGTATATAGGAAGGAAAGAAAAGATTCTGAATTATACTAGTGGTTGTAATTGGTGTGTGCTAGCTATGTCTTTGTAGTTTGTCATGGAACAGCAGTGTTGTATTTAACCACAAGGGGAGAAGTTAAAAATCTTTAATGCATTAACATTATTTTTATAACTGCGTAGCTATTGGGGAGCTACTGGTAAAACGCTCAATTCTTTTCTTCAGCCATGTATGTCTTTTGATTTTTGTAGTCAGCTGAACTGAAACACTTGATTTTTTTGCACCATTCACATTTCGGAAGGTTAATAGGATAGTTAAAACTTGGAGGAACAAGTTACAAAGTGTTGTACACAAAATTACTGCATCTTGGAAATCTTGAACACTTGTATCTAGATGGTTTCGTGTTAACTGGATACTTACAAAGTTCTAGTGTCGGCTTCTACTGAATTGTTTCTCTGAATTGAGAAAACGCCTTCAAAATAGACCATCTTGCTGTACTCTGGCCCTTAGTCTTGTTCTCAGTGAGGTATCCCGATAGGTGTGTGATTTGGGAAGTATGAGCCTGGCCCTGTGGTTTCTTAGTGTCAGAAAAGTAGGGAGGTTCATTTTTATCACTGCATATGGAAAACAGCAGTTGTAGATCTGTGGTCTTTTGCCTATTAGCTTGAGTAATTCCTTCTGTATGGCCTTGCCATAAGTGAAATCATAATGCACAGGAGGCTTGGCACTGTGGCTGAAGGGAAGTGTTTCTCAGATATGTGAGGTGCAGAGGTTGGTGAGGGCTGGGCTTCTCTTGAGCGCTGGGTTGTGCTCTCAGCTGTGCTGTGGGTATACATGCACAGCAGAGATTAGTCAGGCTGCCTTCCTTAGCTGTGAGCTATGTCCTGCTTCACATGGGTACATCTTTGTTTATAGACACAGCAGACAAAGAAGAATGCATAGACATTCTTCAAAACTGGACAGTGCTATGTACCTTCGTTTTCATAGGTTGCTGAGTGAGCTATGATCAGATACTCTGAGCTAATGAGGCACTTGGTTCTGAGTCCTCTCAAAGAAACACCTGCTAGGACCAAGCTGGTCTATGTAGACTTTGGAAGGCTGTTCTCAAAGAATCTTTTTTAAACTTGGATTGCAGCTCATTTATACAGTGTCTTTTTTCTTATCAGTACCTTCATTCTCTGATTTATCTGTAGTTGCCCTCTGAAGATGATGAACATGCAGTTGAGATGACGAAAAGCTTGGCATCAAAGAGGTCTCAGTAACTTGCCCTTTTTTAACTTGGAGGGATAGAATCAAAATCCTTCAGAGCTGGCAGAGCTCACACTTTAGAAAAAGTCAGTAATTACCTTCTTCATAAACTTAGTCTGCATAAGATGCTCCTGCCAGTATAGGTACTGACTTTAAAATAGATTGTAAAAGACCAGCATTATTCTGAGTATTGTGTCAAGTTAGACTTCTTACAGTTTTCATTTGAACAGTGGAAGAAAAGATGAATGCAGTGACAGCTTAATCTTACCCTGTGTTAGTTGTGTCCTGTCCTTCTCCCACATTTGTCACCCCCATGTCTCTGTTTTTATAGGCAGAAGTTGAGCTTGCTTAGGGCAGCACTTTTCGTGTGCCCCAGCTTCTTACCTGTTGGAAGCCTGTCCAGTTCTGAGCTGTGTGAACCTTCTCCTTTGCAGAGGCTCTTGTTAAGCTGGTGATGCTCATCTTCCTGTCTTCACCCTCAGCTCTACCCTGAGCAGTAGACAAAATTCAGAGCAAGGAAGCAGAAAAAAGCCTTTTGTCAATGCCAAGCTCTGACAAACTCTTCTCTGTCCTTCAGAGTGAAGCTCTGGCATCCTATTTCTGAAATGTGCCTTGTGGCAGCTTCATAAACACTGTCTTTAGGGTGAAACTTTGCAGTTGTTTAACCTCATTTAAGTGCAGGTGGCTGCTGTAAAAGGATGCTTTCCCCCTCTGCCCACCACCACAAACATTTTCTGTGTGGGAGGAACAAAATTTCCAATAGTCTGTGCTTTCCTGAGTGAGACTGCCTCCCTGTCTGCTCTGATTAGACTGACCTTGCCAGAAAACAAACACAAAAATTAGTTGCTCAGCAATGAGCTGATAAACTGCATGAGTGATCAACTGACATAAAGGCTGTGGCAGAATTTAATGGGGTTGCTCCTTTTGGTGTCAGCCTGTGATCTAGTAGGCTTTAGGCTTCGCTGGGCTCCTCTGGGATTGGGATGGGAACACAGCAGGGGAGAAAGGAGGACCCAGTGGGTGAACAGGAAGGGAGAAGTTCATGTCAGTAATAGTCTTTATCATGACATGCTAAACCTTTCACAGGATATCTGCCATGGCTTGAACTGGTGGCTTCTCCAGTCCATGCATGCTGCTGGAGATCTCTCTGCAAAGTCTTCATGCAAGGTTTTTTTGTGCAGCTCTTCTGGTGGCATAATGAGTGTCTCACTTTTATTTTCTCCCACACAGGTGCACTGAGGAAAAATGAGTTTTATCTTCCTGTTGCGGAGTTAAAATTCTTAATTTACAGACAAATTAATTCAACAAAGCTTGCTGATTTTAGGTTTCACAATGAGAGGCAGAGGTTTCATGATGACAGACAGAAGTGTGTATAGTGGCTGTGGTAGAGGAAGAGGTGTTAGGGTAAGTGGGGAGTTAGGGACGAAGTACAGCTCCCACAGATACTCAGCAGAAGCAATTACTGCCATGTGTTCCTTGACACAGTGAGGTGTGACCTAGATAGGTACATGTGTGTGGTTTCAGATTTTTTTTTTGTGAACCAGTCCACCCACAACTTTCCAGTGGTGGTCAAGTCAAGGACCCTGCTTTCAGCAGTCTTGGACACTGAACAGCAGCTCCCCATTCTCCATCCTTCTGTGGAGGGTCACTGGTGCTGCTGCTTCTGGCTGACTAAAGGCCAGTCCCCACCCAGGTGCTTGAGGGATTAAAGTCTGCAACTCTGCAAGAACTGAGCAGCTTATTTTGGGAATATCTGCATTAATATTTTTGCCAAATATGTGTGGAGTACTGTCTGAGGAAAGTACAGAAGAGAGCCCTACAGCCCCGAGCCACCATGTTCTGTGCCTCCCCTCTTCCCCCAACCCTTTTGTTTGCAGCAGCCAAGCTGAAGGTGTTGAAGAAAAGTCACTTTTACTGTGCAATCCTGATTGGTCTCCCAGGGAGCTTAATGCTGTGAGCTGAATGACTTGTTACTCTCTTTTGGGGGAAAAAAAGATAGATTTTAGCATAATGCATATTCATGCGGCTGTATTATGGTTGCTGTGACAACCTCATCAGTGGCAGTTGAGGTCTGTATGTTGAACTTCTGTCTCCAGTCCCCATATTGAACCATAGAACATGTTACACAGCTTTCCACTTTTTTCCTCCTCCCTTCCTCCTCCCAGTCAGTGGACAATTTAAATTGTTTGGGTTGATGCTTAATTAATAGCTGCATCTGTTTAAGTCTGCAACACCGAAGCACAACTTCCTGTTGGTTTCCAAACTGTGTTCACAGAATTCACAGGATGACTAGGTTGGAAGAGACCTTCAAAATCGTTGAGTCCAACCTGTGCCCTAATACCTCAACTAGACCATGGCACCAAGTGCCATATCCAGTCTTTTTTTAAACATATCCAGGGATGATGCCTCCACCACCTCCCCAGGCAGACCATTCTAATATTTTATCACTCTTTCCGTGAAGAACTTTTTCCTAATGTCTAACCTAAATTTCCCTTGGTGCAGCTTAAGACTTTGTCCTCTCATTCTGCCAGTTGCTGCCTGGAGAAAGAGACTGACCCCCGCCTGACTGCAGCCACCATTCAGAGAGCTGTAGAGAGCGATGAGGTCACCTCTGAGTCTCCTTTTCTCCAGGCTGAACAACCCCAGCTCCCTCAGCCATTCCTCACGGGGTTTGTGTTCCAAGCTGAGGCCTCGTTGCCTCCCTGGACACGCTCGTGTCTCAACGTCCTTCCCCAGCTGAGGCCCAGAGCTGGGCACAGCACTCGAGGTGCGGCCTCACCAGTGCCCAGTGCAGGGGAACAATGACCTCCCTGTCCTGCTGGCCACACCATTCCTGACACAGGCCAGGGGCCGTGGGACTTCTTGGCCACCAGGGCACTCTGCTGGCTCATGTCCAGCTGCTGTCACAGCACCCCCAGCTCCCTTCCTGCCTGGGCACTGTCCAGCCACACTGTCCCCAGCCTGCAGCGTTGCAGGGGGTTATTGTGGCCAAAATGCAGGACTTGGCACTTGGACTTAACTAAACTTCATCATGTTGGCCTCTGCCCATCCATCCAACCATTCCAAGTCTCTCTGCAGAGCCCTCCTCCCTTGCCATAGATTGACACACACTCCCAGCTTAGTGTCATCTGCAGATTTACCAATGAAAGGCTCAATACCCTCATCCATGTCATCAATAAAGACATTGAACAGACCAGGCCCCAGCACAGAGCCCTGAGGGACAGCACTGGTGCCTGCTGCCAGCTGGATGCAGTGCCATTCGCCACCACTCTCTGGGCCCATCCAGGCAGTTCCTAACCCAGCACAGAGTGCTCCTGTCCAAGCCTGGGCTGCAGCTTTTCCAGGATTGTGCTGTGGGAGCAGTGTCAAAGGCCTTGCTGAAGTCCAGGTACACAACATCCACGGCCTTTCCTGCATCCACCAGGCAGGTCACCTGGTCATAAAAGGAGATCAGGCTGGTTAAACACGACCTGCCCCTCCTAAACCCACACTGGCTGGGCCCGATACCCTGACCATCCTGTAAGTGCTGCCTGATGACACTCAGTACAAACTGTTCCATTACCTTACCAGGTACTGAGGTCAGGCTGACTGGTCTGTAATTACCAGGATCCTCCTTCCCACTCTTTTTGTGAATTGATGTCACACTGGCCAGCTTCCAGGAACCTCACCAGTGAGCCAGGAGTTAACTGAGTTTCTTCTGCTGGGAGTCTATAACACAGAGGAAGGGATTCTGGTGGGATTTTTTGTTTGTCTCCTTTCAAACTTAAAGGCAAAATAATCCTGAGTTACTGAGTGTAATGTTTCTTCAAAGGTAGCCTGATAACTTCATCTATCATGAAAAAACAACCCACCAGAGTCCATCCCCCTAGTCTATCCCTGTCTAGTCTAGTCCATTCCTAGAGTTTTAAGGACTCGACCTTGAAAGGAGCTTTTAGTAGATGTTACTCAAAACTAGAAAGGAGTTTGTTCTGAGTATGTTAAGACTCTGAAGCCAAGGGTGATGTAATTGGAAGAAGACTTGACCAGACTGTAACGCTGAGGCAGTGAATATTATTTCAGGATGAACCTGTTGTGGTGAGTGTGGGGAGAGCTCAGTTTGAAGATTTGTGTGCATGTTTGTTGATGTCAGAAATTGAGGACACTTGTGCAATGCGTGTAATTTTCAGGGAGTGTTTGTAAGCTGCTCTTGGCCAATCTGAATGAATGTTTGACCTGAAGTATTGCAGTCTTGGTTTCCAATGACGAGTGATGACATCATTCTGTATTGAGAATCTAAAATGTTGTATTGTCCTGGATGAGCTGAAACTCATGTCAGGGCTGTTCATGAAAGGGCCGTGTTGAGTGTGTTGTGCTAAATGTCTTTGTTGAGACAAGCTTAATGTAAAGTTTTCTTGAAAGGTGCCAACTTAACCTTTACAAAACCACTGCCTGTTGTTCAAGAAGAGGTATTGTGGGTAAAGTTCAGCTTTTTTCACAGATGTGAGCCTTTAGGAGAGTAGTCTGGGAGAAGTCTGTGCACAGAGGGAGTAAAAGTGTCCTTTTCTTTCATTCTGTGCTCTAGGATGACCCTGCTGGAGTAGGGAGATTGGACCAGATGACCCACTGTAGTCCCTTCCACCCTGACCCATTCTGTGATTCTGTGAAAAGCTGAGCAGACAAGGAGCTCTCTAGTGTAGTTGATCTTTCTCTGGTTAGTTTCTTAAATATTAATGAGAACAAAATGTTCAGAAAGTGACTTGAAATGAGATTCCATTCATTAAAATGAGAAACCATGGGGAAAAATCATGTAGCAAGAGGGAACTTTTTGCACAGAACATTATACAGAGGACTCTGAATCTGTATTAGGCTTAGATATCCTCACTGTTCCTTCCAGTTTTAGTTAGACATGTCTAGAAAAGAATACACCAAGCTTAATTTTCAGTGTATGTGGATGAATCGAGTTTGTCTTGTATTACTGCTCTCCTGTCAACTCTCAGGATATTATTCAGGAGCATTTCAGTGTAGAAGTAATGAATACCAAACACAATCCTGATACTTTCCACTCCTTCAGTTTGCACATCTCTTCTTCATGATAATACCAAAATGCCCTGGTGTTGACATCAATGTCTGTATTTGTTCATTTCCACAGAGCCTGGGTTTTCTTGAATACCAGGGCTCTTACGCTGGACTTCTGCAGAAATGTATTTTGAGAATGAAAGGAGAATGTGAGGGAGATGGAATGTAAAGATGAGAACTAGGGGTATGCTAGATTTGCAGGTCATCCTCAGCTTTCTGAAAAGCTGTTTTTCTACTGAAAGGAACATGGATGCTTTGAAGGTTACTGTACTGTGTCAAAGTCTTGTAGGGCCTTTTTGACCTGGGATGAAATTCATTCATGATGTTTAAAGTGGTTTCTTTGTTTGTTTTCCCTCAGGCTTCAGACTAACACTTGCTGAGGCAATACTGTTTGACTTTGTGTAGCAGGTTTGTGTTTTGTTAACAGCTAAGGAAAACTGACTGAGCCCTCTGTTGTGAAGCAGAGCCCTTTCTCTGTAAAGTGCTTGTGAAGATTTAGCTGTTCAATTTCTGCTGGGTCTACCAGGCCACAGGCTGTACTCAATTAAGAACTAAATGCAACAACAGAAAACCAAAACCTATGAACTACTTGTAGGAGACACTGGGGTGAGTTAAGGCTGGTTTCAGACAGTCATTGGGTACTGTACTTTCCTCAGTTCCCTCTGCGTCCCAACCTCTTCCACGTTCATGCTGGAGTAGAAATGAGGTAGCAGTGGCACAGAGGGGTGGGAGGGTTGTCCATAGGAACACATTTCATAAGCAAGTCCCTCCAGATGGCAGGGGTGGCTGTCACTATTCCCTCGAAGCTGATTTCTGATTACTGAAGCCTCTCTATAAATGTAGGCTTAAAAATTTATTGTAGATCCCTTTATGATTTGTATGTGAAGGTTTGGGAAAACTTGATTTTTCTGTTCTTAGTATAAATTTGGAATGTGAGTGTATGTTGGTTTCGTTTTTAGGTCTTGATATATTCATTTAAAATAATGGTCTGACAGTTGTTTGAGGGGTTTACGTATTAGGTCAAAATAAAGGCATATCTTCCCTGGTCCTCTGTAAAAGGAATAAAGCTTCAGACTTGAAGGATTTGTGTTAGCTGGTAGATATTAATGGCAACTAAACAGAAAATCTTTAAAGATTATTTTAGCTAGGAGGTTTTTTTAAGCATGGGAAAAATAGACCTTTTTCACTTTATTATAGTCACATGTATGACGGTGTTGGGAAATGGCAGTGTTTAAAACGCATGGAGTTAAAATACTTATTTTTTATTAGAGTGTTAGAGTATTTGTTAATGGTTAGTTTGAAGGCAGAGTGAGATGTGGGTCTGCCTTTGCACTCTGAGTTCCTCATGTGCAGAGTTGCATGGTTTTGATGTAGTGGATATGGGGAGTTACTAGAAATAGCCTGAAACTCACAGGTGAACCAGCTGAGTTCAGAATGGGTGTTTGAGTAGAGATGGGTCCAGGACAGGTAGTTGGGAGAAGGTGAGGGATGAATTGCTATGATGGTGGAGGAAGTGTTTTGATATTATTTAGTTACTCTATTTTACAGTAAATCTAATTCTAGATCAGATTTTGGTCAAAAGCTTCCTCAAGCTTTTCTAAATTTCCCTCAAGTCAGTTCGAATACAGAATCTCCAAGAATCTTTTTTCCTAGTGAAACTGCTGAAATGTCACCATAAAAAAAGAATTACTGGTTGCAGGAACAGGCTGCTGACAAAAAAAAGCCTGTCTTAGATCCAGCATTTGGATGGAAGCCAGATAATGAGTTTTCATAGGAGCTTGTTGGCAAGCTTACTTTTCTGCTTAGGTTAATGTAATGTAACTGTAAGTAATTTGGGAACCTAGAACATGCAAAACAATTTTTAGACAAAATGATCTTATTATTTTTAAATTTTAACTGAGAAGTTATTTTTATAAACCAGCTTCTTGTACTTCAAGCACTTTAGAAATGCCATGGAGTGTGGTCCCTTACTATGTTCTCTTCTAATGGTTAACCTACTGAATAATCCTTTAAAAATATTAATCCTCATGACCTACCTGTCAAATCAGAATTTATGCTGACTTCATTCAGTGCAGTGATTTAAAGAAAGGTTTTCATTTTTAAAAGGCTAGGTGGTAACATACGTAGGGGTAATTCATTGGTTTTGTGAGTAAAAAAATGCTGTAAATATGTTCATGGGTAATCTGTTGGCCGGGTTATTCTGTGACCTAAGGCTGAAATGCGTGAACCATCCTAGGGTACGAATGGAGCTCAATTTCCCAAAGTGATGCCCATCCCTGGCAGTTATGCCAATAGGCCTTTTCACTGTCCTTGTGACTTTTTCAATCTTCATTCAAAGCTTAATGGGAAGGGCTGGAGATTGTTTTGTCTCAAGATATTTTTGATGCTTCTCATTTCTTATGTGTGATAAGTGAATGTGAATTTATGCTAAGAAGAAAGCAAGCTGAATTCTGATCTTGAGACATCTGTAGAAGTGCTGGATATACCAGCCCATAAAAGATGTCCAGATCCAGGCCTGGCCTTTGAGGAGTAATGGATAAATGTGGTTTCAACAGGAGAATACTGAGGACCTCTGTTTCTGTCCAGGACAGCAGTTCTCATCTGCATAACCTACTCCATCTCTAAGAGGGATAGAAAAGGCATGGGATGTATGCTTGTCCTGCATTGTTATGGGCTGATGGCTGCCAACCACTCCAGAAAAGGAAAAACACTCTATCATACTTCGTTATTTCCATGCATTGCTGTGTCATTAGCAGTGACAGTGTGAGTGATGAACAGACAGGATTTGGTTTACAGCTGCTTTGCTTTAGGTCTCTTACATGATATGTAATTCTGGTTGAACATAGATGGAGATCATTGTGATAGGAGAGAGAGCAATACAATTGTAATACAATTGTGCTTATCAGAGGTTCTCATAAACTTCCCTCATACCATTTGTTCCCTAGTTGCTATTAATAGTAGGGCCTAGAGATATTTCTGGATGTGATAGCTGACAAGTTTCTTCATCAAATAGTCAATGAATGAGCAAGAAGTGTTTCTATTTTAAACATAGCTCTGACAAGTAAAAGAACTTCAAAGAATAGCTGTTCTTAGAAAATAACCTTGGTGTGAGTTACTGCAAGTGTAGTGTTTCTCTCTGTGTGATAGATTAAACTCAGGATAGCAGCTTCAAGCATCTCTGATAAAGGAAGAATATTGTGGTTTTCTTTTTGTCAGCTGTACTGTAAAGGGTTTATATTAGTTCAGAACTTCTGTGTTTCATTGAAAGGTGCTAATAAACTCTGGCAGAGGTACAGTCTAGAGACATACTTGAAGGGAATGATCTGGTTTGTACTTAGTGTGAATAGTCACTGCCAAAGTGTTGGGGCAAGTGGAGAATCCACAGGGAAAGTTGAAGAGCTCTGTTGAGAAGAGGTTTGTCCTAGGAAGTGAGAATTGTCTTAGGTGCAAAGGCTGTGGTAGCAAAAGGTTTTTCTGTTTCGCTGTTTATTTTTACTCCTGAAGTGACATGTGCCTGAATTTACCTTTGCACTTCAATCTCACACCAGTGTCTGGGATNAAGATCTGTGTTTGCACTGGTGAGCCAAAGCAGTGTGTCCCACTGGAGCTGCCTCCAGCACTGGGGAAGGACTTTTTTTTTTTTTTTTTTTTTTTTAAAGATTGAGCTTGAGACCTTTGGTACATAGTGTGATTCATTGAATGGGACCAGTTTGGCAAGCCTGGTTTAAATCAGAAATTACGCAGTGCAGTGTTGTGAAAAGCTGCCATTACAATGAGTTTATGCACATAAATTAAGGTTTCTTCTGTTGTCTTTTAAAAAACAAAATGCATCTCCTGGTATAATTTCAGGGGTATACAAGATTGTCAGTTGTGGTAATTTTAAGGATTTTGGCAGTGTGTTTGAATATGATTTACGTTCTATTTCAACTGTCTAACTTCTGGTGAAATCTTCTGCATGGGCCTGTGTGTGGCTTTTTTCAGTAAACCCTTGGTACTTTTTGTTAGCCTGAGGTTGTAGTGAGATATGATGGCATCCTAAATCCTCTGCTCTAGCTTGCCTGGGAATTTAAAAGTTGTTTGTGAAGGTTGGTGAATTTTCCTGTGTTTGATTAGAAGCATCAGAAATTGAAGAATGCTGACTTATGAGCTAAACTTTTTTTTTGTTTAAAGTAACCTGTTGGGAATGGACTTCCTAATCTTTTCTTGGAGTGTAGGTTGTTACTTTCTGCCTATTCTGACTTGCTTTAAAAACTGCCAGGAGAGGCTCTGATAGTCCGGGAAGAAGGTAAATGATCAACTACTGCAAACCAAACCATACATTTGTTACACTGTGGAAAAAAAGCCTGTTAAAAAGCTCCAGTGACAGGAAGGCACTTGAAAGATTTTTGGGAGTAGTCAGTGATACAAATGTGTATATTTAGATTTATTGCAAGCTTTCTAAATACTGTTGATTTCTTGATCTTGCAGAGACTCCAACCGTCATGTTAAGGTAAAGCAGAAAAGTGCAGTGCTGAACATGCTAAAGAAGTTGGACAAAATAAGGTTCAGAGGTCACAAGAGAGATGAGTTCCTTGATTTAGCAGAGTCTCCAAATGCTTCAGACACTGAATGTGGAGATGAAATCCCGGTGAAGATACCTCGAACGTCAGCTCGAGACAATGAAGAGTTGAGAGACCCTGTAAGTATTCTATTTAGGTATCATTATATTATGTTTTAAGTTTTCAGACAGAAAAAGAACAGAAATTACTAATTCTTTGTCCTTATATCATGGTCGTCACACTTAAAGATTTGTGGGCTAGGAAGTAACTTTCCAGTAATAGGCCTCCATTTTCTGGAAAGATCAATTAATTTCTCAATATTACAGTTCCCTGTCCCTACTTCTAATTTTAGATATTGTGAGTTGACAGGTTTGTTAACTTCGGATGTGCTTCTGAATGCTCCCTGGTTTTTATTTGTTTTGTTGAATTACTAGTGAACATGTGAAAAAGAAGACAACTTTGCAGTCTGAGGAGCTCAGATCTGCTCAAATGGCACTGTCCAGGACTTTAAGGATAAGACTTCTGGTTACATCATTAGTGTCAAAGGGTCACACCATCTCCCTCTCCACTGCAGTGTTGTAACCAGTAGTGCTTCTATGTAATTAGGGCTGGTTTAAACCTGTGACATGGTGCTAAAACATTTTAGTGCTTGTAAGCAGAAGCACCAAAGCAGACCTACCTTTTTTGAAGATGCTGCTTCAGGAAAAGTTAAATATTGGTTAAAAAATAAAATAAAATACTTCTTTAACTGTTAAAAAATGGCTGTGGATCCATGAGCTTGGAGTGCTACAGTATTTATTTAGATTTGTGTATATAACTGTATTGTAGAAATTACTTGGAATTCAGAATTTCTATCACCCTATGAAAACGGTTTTTATCCCCGAAATGTGATCAGACTGTTGTCTGAAGGCTCATTTCTAGGAGTGTGGGGCTTGTTCAGAGCAAATTGTAAACTAAAAGATTTTTAACTGTATGTGCTTATGCATCTCTTTTGGGGTTGGCAGCTTGTATCCAGTTCCATAGCTATTAGCTCCTTTAAATTTAAGTGGGCTCTCATGTTGCTACATACAGTCTTGCTTGTAGAGAGCTTTTTTGCCAGAATGTTTTTCTATGATCATGGGACAAACAGGTGGTAATGACAGAACATGTTTTGGTCACAAAAAGTCTGTTATATGTAAAGCCTCAAGCTTCTCAGACAAGGAAGTCTGTTAAATGCTGTTCCTTTGCTCTTACTCTACTGAAGACATTTGTCATTTGTTAAGATGTAAATATTGTGTGTACTGAGATTAGTCTCTGCTTCTGCCCTTCCAATGTGGTATTTTGTTAGTTTTTTATAGGTAAATACTGCTTATTTTCATTAAACTTAAGGCTTTATGTTTTGTGTGGGTATATATTAGATGCCCTTTGTATTTAATCAGAAGTATCTAGATGACAGAGCTAGAGGCTACAGAAAGATCTGCCTTCAACTCCAGGTACTATTTTCTGTATTTCTTCAGGGGAATAGTAGCTTCTGGGTGGCATGGAGGGTAGCCAAGGGCACAGCAAGGTAAACTTTTAGTTTTGAATAGTTATAAAGCCTTAACAGCTACACATCTGTAGTGATACGGTCTCTATTTTCTCAGTGTTGAGCTCTGTGTGCTGAGAAGGGAACTTGGAGAAACACTTTGCTTTCTGGCTGATTACATACTGCATTAGACTGTTTTGGTCTAAGTCCTTGGGATACAGTTGAGGACAGTTCTTTAAAATCAGGGAGAGAGTGGAAAGCAGAAATGGCATCAATCTTGTTTTGCCCTATTCCTGATGTTTGTTAGCTCAAAACCCAGAGTGATGCTGGAACAGCCTAAGAGCAGCAACTGTTTTACAGATATGAGCAAAATGAGCAAACTGATATGAGGAAAAAGGTCTGATGTATGAGGAAAAATTTCAGATGGGAATTTTGAGGGATTAACAATTTGCCCTCACAGGCATCTGCGCACTAAGTGCTGCTGCCCATCCGTAAAATGAAGGGAGAAGAAATAATCCCCTGTGCTGCAGAGGTGCCAAGAGTAGAGAAAGTAATGCTTATATATTTAAATCAATATTAAAGTAGTGGTGTCTGAGGCTGTGAACAGTGCAATTCTGAATTATTTGTCTGTTTCTTATTGAGATTATATAGTTGATTTGTGCTTGAATTGGTTTTAATTCAGTGTCTAAAACTCATAACTTAAATTGCTTGTACAGGGTGTTTTTCTTTTATAGGCTCTGTAAGCAATTTAGTGTTATACTTGCATTGCACTGATCATGGCTTCTTCTTGTTTAATACCTTTGGGAAACTGCTGAAAGCACACAAAAACCAATGCAAGTGTTCTCTGTGTAAGTGGAAGTTAGACTACATGTCTTTTCAGATTGATGTGAGCTGTACAGTGCTTCCACTTCGGTTCCTTCATTGTTTCTATTGAAATCTGGGTACAGAACTTACAGTCTTGAAAAAGAGTGAGACTGGGGGCTTGGAATTGAACGTAGGCATGCAGAACTAGAGTCCTAGTCCCCATACCTTCATCTTCACTGTCACCCATTCCCTAGACAAAGACTTCATCTCTGCCCTGCTCCACTTCCCTCCCCCTGCCCCCATCTGCTGTATTAATCATTATGGAGGCATTAAGGAAAGATCTCTGTCTATTAGAACAGCACAGTGCAGTCATATGAATGAAGGTGCTTCAGTGCTTCATGGGTTTACAGTGCACTTAAATATGCCTCTTCTTTAGGTATGTATCTGGACTTGACAAGCATGTGCAAAAACTTGATACAAATGGAGGTTGCAGAGTAAAAAGCCTTTTCATAAAAGCTTGTGATTGCAGAGCTCTGACCATCTGCCGGGAAGAGCATCATCCTCTACTGCACTTCCAGTAGATGAAGTGAATGTTCAGTCCCAGGCCACAGATTGCACAGTGGCACTTAGTCCCAACACTTCACATGCCTTACTGAAGTTGCACATAGAAAATTCACACCCTGTGAAAAGATAGGATGTTAGATGAGGTCATTTTGTATTCTTTATCTTTAAACTGAGCTTCACCTATGTAGTTCAATAATAACCATACTGTGTTTGGGTAAAGTGCACAGCTAGCTCCTGGTCGGAGGACTCTGGAGATGGAAAGATTTATATTTTCCTTTGAATTTGCAGTGGTTTCTGAGAGTTTTTACTCAAGAGATGTCTTAATTTGAACTAGTTTGGATTCATCTTACAGGTTGGCCGCCTGCTACCAGATACACCTTGAATAGGAGATACTTTCTTAGGTCCCTGTGGGTCTTGGGACGCTGTGATCATATCATTGCTGAGACAGCAGTACTGGTTAACAAATTTAACTCTCTGCTAAACATCTCTTTCAATTCCCCAATGACTTCCTATATTTCTTCCTTTGTTCTCTCTATACCATAGCTGTTTGGGCTTTTTTTAATGCAGGGGCATTAGACACTGCATGCAGCACTGCTACTTCTGCAGTGTTGTAAAAACACCACAATTGCAACATAGGTAGAGGGAGTAACCTGGTCCATTCTAAATCAATTAGTGTTGGATTTGTTGAGACATTAGAAATTGAGGTAATGTTGCTTGCTCAGTAATTAAAGTCCCCTTTATTCAGTGCTACCCTTCTTATTTATACAGAAGGGGAGACAAGATCCAGTCCTGCATGCAGGTGTATGAATGAACGTGGTGCAGAGATCACATCCCCTTCACAGAGTGGAGAAGAACAAACTGTGTTTAAGCCTGTAGAGGCTGGCACTAACCTGGCAGTGAGAATTACTAGTAAAGCTCTCTTGTATCTGGCATATTGTACTGAAAGCAGCCTAATCTACTTATGCAAGTTCCCTGCCAGCATGCTTGGATTAAATCTGAGTTATTGTGGTACAGAAAACATTACTTTAATTGCTCTTGCAGTACAACTTGTTTTTCTCCTGACACATGTCAATTAAAATCTTAAATGCTGCTCTATTGGTCATCTCATTTACAGTGACTGGAAGGTATAAAGCATGATGCAAGCAATACAGTTAAGAAGTCAAGGTCTCTAAACCTGATCAGAACTAGATTTTTAAAAATTTATGTAGAACATAGCTGTGTTTTGGAATCATGCCAGTATGCGTATGCTTCCAAGAATAGCTGCTAGGTTGTGTAGATGCTTTCATTCTTAAGCAATGTTGTTGAGTTTTTCCTTTTCTTACAGCAGGTAATTGCAGCATTCATGGGGAACCCTTTCATAATTTAAAGTAAGAAAATGGACATGAAGTGTCAGGTGAAAAACTCAGGAGGCTAGAACTTTGCGCGACAAGCTCTATAGTTCTATTGCTGAAGACTTCCCCCCTCCTCTTTTTTTCCTCAAATGAACACAAGTTAAAATTTTCCATTTTAAACTACCTCTTCCCTGTGTTGTGTCCCATCTACTTTCTGGGCTCTGAGGAGTAACTTGTGTGGATGGTTTTGCCCCTGGGATTGGCACGGTGTGTCCTCACTGCTCCCCATCCTTTGTGTTTGAGAACTGCCCCTCTTCAAGTTAATGACAAACTTGGAAATCAGACCACCATTTTGTTAGATATCCCTAGAAAAAAATCATCTGCACACATACGATGTTGTGGAAGGAAATTAGAAGCATAGAGTTGTGTAGTTGTTTCTGTGTGATACTGTAGATGTGCTGTGTTGCAGATGGAGAGGACAGATCCACATCTGCTCAGTTGGGGAGTGACTTGACCATTTCTGTGGCTGTACAGCAGCAGTGGCAGCACACATAACAAAATCCCAGGGCTTGTAGGGTGAAGGGGTTTTGGAAAGGGAGAGCAGAGAAGTCTTGAGCTGGGAAGTGCTGTTATGAAAAGCCTGAACTGCAGACGGCTTGAAAAATGCTTTTATGGGGAGATGTGGGTTTTAGATCTGGAGCTGGATGTGGCTTGGACAGGCAACCCTGAACTCTGCTAATGGGTTACAGGTAGTCTGTCATCATCAGGAATGTTCCTTTAACCCCTCTGTCTCTACGTTCATCTCTGCCTTTTCTGTCTTCCCAGGCACTGCCAAGCCTTGCTCATGGTCTTGGCTAAGAAACAACAATTGCCAACATTTTAAGAGGGCTCCTGTCTCAAATACTGTCAAAGCTAGAGAGGCAGAAGGAAAAGCAGAAATCTTCAAAAGCCTTCAAGGCTTTTACTGTGAGTCAGAAACTAGAAAGGACATCTGTACAGTGCAGTGTAGTTAATCCAGCCTGAGTCCCAGCGCTGTCCTACAGAGGCAGCAGAGAGGAGAAACCTTTACCCAGATAAAACTGGAATTCATACAAGGATTTTGTAAACTTGTGAATTGAGCCAGATATTCTAGCTTCAGACAGAGGGACTTTTTTGAATTCAGAGGCAGGCAGTTGACCTTCAGCAAATGTAGAGACCTTATTGTTTTCTCAGGTGTGTTGGTGTGGGGAAAAAACTGCTGTGACACAGACGTCTGCTTAAATTTTTCCCATATCAGTGTCCTTGGTGACCTCAGTTTTTCTGAATGTTTCTAAATGGTAGTCATAAAATGTTGTGGTGATGCTAATTTTGGAAATTGGGTGCACAACCCAACTTGTGTCACTTTGTATCTTAATAATCCATTTTACTATTGCATGTTAATTAAGTCATCTTGCTCTTAGTATTCTAGTGAGCAGCCTTATGTTTTAACTCTGGATTTTTTTTCTCTTTTTTTCTCCTCTCTGAGTTAGAGGTTCATTGTAACTTTTTGTAGCTAGTTTAAAAATATGTACCTTCCGATTTTTAACCAGTCTGGATGTCAGACTGCTTGAATCCAATACTGTAGCAGATAAACCTATTTGGAAACTCTAAGAATAAGTCATACTAACTGATACCACTCTTCCCAGTGCTACACACCTCTTGCTCTTTCCTTCTTCCTTAGAGGCACAGTTAAGTTATCCCGGGCTTTAATTGTTGACTCAACATCTCTGAGAAGCAAAAGTAAGCTGGTTCTCTAGATGGATTTTGGAAATGTAGCACGTCTTTGTGTGAAATGTTGTGAGTGTCTTCAGTGAGGATGAAAACTTGAATATGCTTAGGTACTTGCTAGCCTCTTTCTTTTTCCTGTCCTCCCTCGCCTGGGGTGGGAACCAACTGCTGTCCAGGTGTGGGACTGATGCCCAGAGTGCATGCACATTCCTTTTGAGTGCAGCACCTTGCTCTTTGTCCTGTATGTGATTTTATTTATTTATAAATAAAATATTTAAGCAGTAGCACTGTTTATTCAGGCAGCTCTCTGTGAACTCCAGCATGCTGTAAGCAGAGATTGTCTTTATATGCTAGATGTGGATATACAATAAAGAAAGCAGTGCATTAACACCTGAGTAGCAGTCTGTATTTTAATAATATTTCCCTTGTGCCTGCCCATGGAGTGTGTTGTAAGGGTGATGCTTTTTGGCTTCAGCCACACCATCCTCCTTGGGGCTCTCCAAATGTCTGGCAAGTGATAGCACTAAATCTTACAGTGTAAATAAATACAACCCAGCTCTGTAGATAAGAGATAAGCACAGTGTTAATTTGCATCCTGTGCTCACCTGAAAACAGTCTCTGATAATCTTCTGCAGTGGCTGGAACAGTTGCAAGTGGTATCTCTTACTGCACCTCCTTGGCTAAAGCCAGGAGTGATGGGGAAATGTGGGGCATGGTGAGGAGGATGCTGTGCTGCAGCTCCCCATGTGAGGACTGCCCTGGGGTCTGTCCCTCTGTGCTATGGCATCATTTGTGCCGGCTCCAAAATGGGAAGTAGCCCAGGGCTGCTGCTGATCTAACAGCTTCTGCTCCTCATCAGGGCCAGCAACGCTGACAGAGCTGTGTGGGTGGGTGCTGCTTAGGGGACTGGAAATAGCATCTCTGCTTGGCACTGTATTGAGCAAGCCTAGGTGGGGAGTTGATGCTAGGTAAATGCTGGGCAGTAACTGCCTACAGACTGCTAATATGCTCGTATAGACAAATTCCGAGGCTTAAGCTCAGCATCTGTTCAGTTTAAACAAGAGAAGAGATGTTTAATAGGTATTTCCACACTGTTTTATCTTGAAAGTCGAATCAACCCCAACTGTGAAAATGCTTTGCTATCACTAAGCTTTCTGCACATCTTTCCTAAAACATAGAAAATGTCTTCATTTAATGTCTTCTGTAGATTACTTGAATTTATATATGTATGCAACTTAAGCTGTCATGGTTAAATGTATGCAAGCTGGTATTTGAAAGGAATACAGTTCCTGTATGTTTTTAGGGTTCAGACAAGGAGTGGGGAATAGTCAGAATAGGTAAATAAATTCCTTTCTGTCTTGAGATAATTTCTGAGACGTAGGCTTCTGTAATCTCTCACATTGGTTTTGTGCTAGAGAAGCTCCTGTAATTCTCATTGATGGATTTTTCATACCTGATGGACACTGTACACAAGTGCTGAGCAACCATTACCCAGGAGATGCCCTCACCCATCTTTTTCCCTGCTGTCTGAAAATGCCCACTTTCTGAGAGAAAGAAGGTATCACCTTCCTTCTGCTGTGTGGGCTTGGAGTTTTTCTGTGTTTACTTCATGGAGGTGGTGGTTGTCAGTGGTCTCACTAATCAAATTGCTTTTTAATTCCTGCCTTCTGCAGTATTTTCAGTATTCTGCTGAGTTTATTTAAGGGGTGATGTCAAATCTCTTGAGGCATACAGGCTTCTGATTTCCCACTCTCCTGGTCTGCCAGGATGAGCTCCTGGGCATCAACAACATCCTTCTGCAGTAACTGGGTGTGGGGGAGAGGGGAACCCCTTCCTTGCTGAGAGACTGTGGTCTTGAGAACTGCAGATTCTTAAATTGATATTAAAATATACAGTATCTGTTTCCCAGTAGCTCAGTAATTATCTAGAAAAATATTACTTTTGCTGGCTTCACAATTTTATGTTTAAAGTGTGTAGCATTGACCATTCATTCTGTGAGGAGGGAGTTAGTATAAATACGGCTTTTCAGTCAGCAGAAGAAAGTACACACTTTAAACATGAAATAGTTATGGAATTCTGTAGAACTGGTAAAAATGGTGGTGGTAAATACTTTTTTTTTTTAGCTTCTCAAGGTTTGCCAAAGTGTGTTCTATAAACTCACATTGGATTAGCTTTCATTCACTTATTTGGGTAATCTGGTGCTGAAAGAGGCATGTAGAGCTGTTGATACTTGCATGTTTCTCACATGCTTGTTTCTTTACTGTCCCAGAAATCAGTTGATGTATTTAAATGACACAAATCACCGCCCCCACACCCACCCCACNNNNATTTAAATGACCCAAACCCCCCCCCCCCCCCAAATGTTCTGAACTTTCAGTATGTTCTGGCTTTTCTTATAGGCTGGTCCAGGGACTGTCATCATGGCTTCAGGAGTCCAGGATTTTAACAGAACAGACTCTGACAGACTGAATGAGATCAAAGGTCACCTGGAAATAGCCTTACTGGAAAAACATTTCTTACGTAAGTATAAAATGCTCTGTGGGAGAGGAATGGTTCAGGCCTTCTGAAATAATATTTCTCTAACTGTAGAAGTTGGCATCCAGATTTTGAGGTGTGCTGATGTGCAGATAGTAGGCGAATTTGTGCTTCCCTAAGAAGAACTTAAAAGCGTTCCTAGAGTTTCTGGGTCACTTGGTATTTTTTTCCTCATTGCATTCTTCACAACATACTCACTATGTGACAAAAGCTGCATAGTTGAAGTCTTGATGTTGACATCTGCAGATTGTCTTAGAACTAAGTCATGTGCCTGCAATAGGTGTTTTGCTTTCTAGTAGTAATTGCTAAGAAGAGATTTATGAAGGGGAGACCAGTTCATTTTCATGGCACATGTTTCAACAAGTAATGCATCTTAAAACACATGTCTCTTAACATGTATTATTATCAATTATATGTATTATTGGTAAGTAGTATAAGAAATACAGAGAAGAGTGTCTGTAGATTTCAAGTGTTAGTTGTTTGGGTTTCTGCTTATATATATATAGTTATATGTGTATAATGAGAAAAAGTTGTCATTCATGCCTAGAGGCAGCTGCAATATTTTGGAGATTTTACCTCAGCAGGTCCAAACTTGATTTTTTAAGGCAGGGTAGTTAAAAACAGAAAAATGGAAAACAAAATAAGTAGAGAAGTAGAGCTCTCTGTAATAAATTAATGAGAATTCTTGCTCAGTTGCTTCCCAAAATAGCCATTTGAATATTTTGATTTTGAATTTTGAGTATGAGAGTTGGTTTTATGTGTTCAAAGCTTGTCGGATATTTTGTAAGGGGTAGAAATTACAAGGCTATAGAATTTGTTCAATTTCTAGACTATAATCCAATGACGGAGACTTAGTTTTATCTTCAACATATTCTCAAGGATTTGTCATTAATGTTCTGTAACTTGTTTTTCACTTGGCAATATTTCTTTGATGTGTTCTCCCCCCTGATATGATGGAGGCCTGATAGAGGAGGCTGGGCAGGAATTTATAACAAGCTGCTGTCAACTTCCACTGATACCTGGAAGAGGTGTCATGGTTGGAATGTCAAGCAAAAACCAAAAGATTTTTTTTACTTGCCTTGTTAATTTCAATGATTTACTTGATTTTTATTTAACTATTCAGTACAGAGTTACCATGTACTCCTTCCATCCCCAAAGATACATTGCTTAAGCTCCTATTATACAATTGTTTTTTTAAACTAGATGGGACATGTGTGATTTCTCAATGCAATCTAGTATGCAACAGAAACAGCAGGGCGTAGCAGAACAGGTTTCTGATTTGAAGCAGGATGTTCTTTTGGATGTAAAACCATGATTGGGCTCCCAGGCACTTCTGTGGCTGGTGAATTCATTCTCCTTAGTATGTTCTTATGGTAACTAAATGGGGCACACAGGTTTGTGAATATTGGTAGTCTTCAAGTTCCTGCTGTAATTTGAAAAACTTCTGATCAACTGTTACTTGTTACATTTTTCATTTGTGCAGAGCTTTGTAGTAAACTCCAAGGTGAAGGATAAAGAAGTTCACCCTTTTGTGTAAACTTTGAGCAGATGTTTTGGGTGGTCAGGCCAGTGGGGTGGTTCAGCTGGGTGGCTTGAGTCAGTCAGGGCTGTCTCCAGCTGTCACCTCTTCACCAAAGCCTGACATTTGCTGTAGCTGTAGCAGAGTTGTCCTGAAAAATTAGTTGTACCTCTGTACATAAAACCTAGAGTAAGAATCATAAACTGGTTGAGAAATAAGTGAGATAAAGCTTATCTCTTATTTGGCCACTTTCCATTCAAAATTTTGGCATGAAGTAGGTCACCATGTTTGTCAGTTGGAGTGAAGTAGGAGTTCACTTTGCGTATGGCTTCTGAGTTCTTACCTTACCTTTCTTCTTTCCTTCCGTTTTGAGTTATTTTGGGATTGTTTGATACTAGAAATGTTTCATTATTGTTTTCTTCCCAAAAATGAACTAATGGTGTGCAGAAAAACATTGTTGAAATTTGCCATTTGTTCACTTCAGTTTGCTCTTGGAAGAAAGTCTGGTCATTATTTTTTTAAAATCCTATTGCTGCAGTAGGTGTTTTTTAGGAAGGCTAGTTGCTCTGCAGTATTTCTATACTATTTTTAACTATGGGATTACTTAAGGACACCTTGCTATGATTGTGGTTTTGCATAAACTGTTTGCCATGTCCACATACTCCATTTCTTCCAGCTGGGCGTGGAAAAATCAAAGCAGTTGCAGGTTAGTGAGGGAAATATCTAAAGTTTCATGCATTTGCTTTGTAATGTGCTGTGGTTCTACTTGTTATCAGCTTGATTCTGACTTTTTTTGGCTTCTTCTATACATTTATTTGTATTGATCTCAGTAGCCAGGAGGTTTAAGGAGGAGAGATTTCCTCAGTCGTGTTGTGTAAAGTACACATACATTACACAGCTGCAAGTCAATGTGGATCTGTAATTTGAGATGCCTGGCTGAAGTTTTTCTCTAGACTCCATTCAACTGTTAGTAGTCACAAGCAATGGGTGCAGTTTGGCTGAGTAGTACATTCAGTGAAACACAACCCAAACCTAACTGTAGCCTCTGCAATCCAGAGAAAGTAGGTATGAAGACAAACTGTTATCTCTAATGGGAAAATATCTTCATCTGAGATGGCTGTCTTCTTTAGCAAAGAGGTAATCTGAAGACCTGGAGATGTGGAGATGGAGAGGAATTGTTTAGTATGTGCAGAGCTGTAAATGCAAATAAAATGTGTCTGGAAATGCAAGGGATTTAAGCTGTGGACTGATGGGAGGGTGAGGCACATGGAGGAAGGCATCTTGGACAGTGTCTTTAGCAAGGGGGAGGGATCATCTGATTCTCCCAGCCGAAGGGACTAAAGTTGCGTTTTCTGTCTGTGTGCGAATGGTCTTACTGTCTTTGATATAATGTCTCATTCTGAGCCTTACTGTAGGAATGCTGGAAATGTGCCTGTTGGGTTTGCTGTATTGGTGCGGGTCCCTTCAGAAAAAGTCTTGGAACACCAGCTAAATGAAAAGTGCAAAGGGCTTAGTCTGCTGGAGTTTCCAGTGCATGTGGTTGGAAAAAGTTTTGTCATGGAGCTGGGACAATCAGAATAATTTATTTCTAAAGTGTTTTCTGTTATTATAGCCTAGTTTTTAATAGAAGGGGACACTGCCTTGGGCTAGATGAGGGCTCAGTTTGGGAAGGCAGCTGCTGACCCAGAGCAGTTAGATTGATGCACTAAGATTAGTAGTGGTTTTAGTGTTTCCATTTCAAAATCTAGTTAAAACCTAGTCATCTTAAAAAATGAAATTGTGCTTGCTGCACTTGCATTTGAAAGACAAAATAACCAACAGAACAATCTTTCTGCTTTTGCATCTTTTTTTTGTTTGACATAAACACCTTGTTTTCTGTTACTTCCTGTGCCTGCTTATAGAGGGCAGTTTTGGAGATGTCAGCACTCTTGTCCTGGTGCCACAGGGTGCTTTGTAAGCATGCATGCATCCTGTGGTTTACATGGGGTATTAGCTAATTCTAATTCAAGGATGTTCAAGCCTTTTGCAACGTAGAATTCAGCAGCTCAGGAAAGAGGAGTTGGTAGCACCAGATGAGTGAATAAACCAGGTGACTGTTAAAGAAGAGGGTTAGTCATGAATTGGTAAATCAAAGGAACCTCACATGAGGATGAGGAGTGCTAGAAGGAAATACAATTGTCTCCCACAAGGGTTTTTGCATTCCACTCCATACAGCAGTCTGTAGTAGGAGTCTTTAAGGTCTTACTGAATCAGTGGTTTCAGTCATGTTTATACCACATTACAAAAGAAGTTGGGATTATGCTGCTTTTCCATTGAAATTTCTGCTCTCGCACACAGTTTATCCTTGTGCATTTTTGAACCATTTATGTGACTAACTCCACAGTTTTTTCTGGTTCCCACTTTATGATGTAAATGACCTGATGATTCTTTTTAAGAACAACCTATCAGAATGCTAGATGTCATGGAAGAAGAGTTCTGGAAAACCATACATGATTCTTAGGCAGAACTGGCACGTTAGAAAGTTTTAAACCTCAGAGGCCAAATGTGTGCTGACCAGCAAAAGACCTATGCTGAAAAATTCAGTTCTGTACAGAAATGTTAATACTTCCTCAAACAGTCCCAGTAATTGTATGCAACAGTCAGTGAAGCTGTGTCAGAGTCCAATTACCAGGTGTGTAAGAATCTTTGGTTTCTTTTCTCCTGATGTGGGGGTCACACCAGCTGCAGTGGTAGAGCTAGAGAAGAGTAGAATAGATTCGCTGCATTGGTTTTGCTGTTTTCTTACAGACCTAGCAGTAACCTTAGGTTTAGAAATCTTGAAGCAGAATCTAGAGCTGATTCGAGCAGATTTACAGAGAAGATGAAGACCCTGGCAAGAGAGTAAGCAGCTGCTGTGTTTATCTGAGAGACCCAAGTACCAGCTGTGGGCCATAATAGCCATTCCTTGCTACCTGGCCAACCCTTGGCCAAGGGATCTCGATGTTGCACCATGGGCTCTGAAATAAAGTGTGCTGATGCTGGTCAGTGCTGAGAGTGCTATGGCGCTGGAGCTTACCCTGGGTTTCTCACATCCTTTACTCCTTCCTCTAGACTTCCTTTCTTTCAGATTAAAATCCTGGACTCCCTAGCACTAAAAATGTGTCCCTGGAAGATTTACATGTCTCTTTTGAGATTATAGAGTTCCTCTGATGAAGACTGATTTGCCTGTGGTGACTGGTGGGAAATTTTGATTGTTTATCCTGGGCACTGAGAGATGATGCGGTAGAAATATTTGAGTCCAGGCTTTGCTACAGAGCTGTCGCTTCACCAGAGCTGCTGTCGTATGCTTACTAACAAATTAAAAAATTTTTATAGCTCTGACTTCTGACTGGGAGACTTCTCAAAAATTGCAGAAATTTTCTTAAGAGGTGTAGGAAAGGCTTTGCTTATACTTCTCTTATATACCGTGTCTGTTGAGTTAATTTCTAGCTTTCCTGGGAAAATAATAATAGTAAAAAAAAAAATTCAAGACTCTGGCTTCATTTTCATGGAAGCACTGTTGGAAGAAGCAGTTGTGAGCAGTGTAGAGCATTTGTTTGGGGGTCAAGAGGCCTCAATATAGACTAATGAGCATTCAGCTCTCCATTTCTCATCTTCAAGGACTCTGCTCTGACTGGTGGAGGAGATAGGTTGGGCTTTTGCTCGCTCTCAACTTGGCTTCTCAAGAGCATGAGATTCCTGAGACCAGGGGAGAGGGAATGGATGTGACTCCATGCCAGTACAGCAGCAGGCTGTAGTCCTGGGCTGACACTTGGTCTAAGTGTGGCTTGTGCCATCTGCCCTTGTCATTGGACAAAGCATGTACTTGATGTAGGTGATGATGCTGTACATGAAGATGGACAAATGCTGGAGGATCTCAGTCACACTGCCTTTTCATGAGATTGATGGACCAAAATGCAGCACAGTGCTTAGAGGGATGTATTGTTGGAGCTCCTCCTGAGCCTTGAACAGATGCCACCTACACACTGGGTTACATACGTGGGCTGTGCTTGTTTCTGTCTCTTTTTTGTGCGTGCCCAGCTTAGCTTTGTGAATTTTGCAGAGAGGGTGTGAACACCCAGGCAGGGCAATGGTCAGCGCTGTTGTGACTATCCCTTTTGTATAACTGGCATGGAGATTTTGGGAGCCCCATGTGGAACCTGCATTTCCCTGCTCAGCTTAGTAACACAAAAGCCTTGGAAGAGCCTGCTGCTATTCCTAAGCCAGACGTTATTTCAGCATTTATAGACTGTTTCACTTCTGCCAAAACCAGAGAGTGAAAAACATTCCTGCAATAATGACAGCATTTTTGCAACTCTGTTTATTTTAGATGGGTTTTGCAACACTTCTGGCATTTTTATTCTCTGAAATTTGTGAAAATTCATAGAGTAATTATTTTTTATGACCTTTAAACTGACCTTTTAAGTGTATCTAGCAATACAAAACTTTCCACTTGATGTTTTGAGAAGGGGGTCTGTCTCAGTAAGCTGTATTTTCAGGAAGTGTAATTTAAAATCCTTCCCTAATGAAGGGGAAATGATCCAGGTCTGTGTCTATTACAGCACAATAGAGCTCGACTGAAACTACTAAATGTAAATGAAAAGTTACTTAATTGGTAGTTAGCATAACTATTTTGTACAAACCTTAGCAATGGCATCTTAGTTCTTTCTAACCTCACCCACTCCGAGTAGGACATAAAAGGAATGGTGAGAGAGGAGGCTGGAACAGTTTACACAGAGAAAGAAGACTTTGTCAAATATGATGTGTTTTGTAAATCAGTCTTCTTCATCACATGAAAGAGAACATTTCATATGAAACTCTTGCTGTTCAGGTGAGGAGAGTAGTACCAGTGAATAGTGACTGACTGAGAGAGGATGATGGTTCAGACTCTGCCTTCCCTCCACTGTCTCTGGATCGGAGTTGGCTTGTTTCCTATCAGCAGAGCAGGAGCCCACGCTGCTCCCTGCCCTGTAGGCGTATGCAAAGAGCCTCAAAAACTGGTCCTCTGAAGCTCTGCTTAGTGTAAAAACTGGGGCAGGAGCTTTGCCTGTGGAAGAGCAAAGAGAAACACAAAGGAGTGATGGAAACAAAACTAGACAAAAAGTGATTGTTAAGTGGCAAAACCTGTGTTAAAGTTTTTAAAGGGAAATTGGCATGACTGGTTCTGAATGTGGCAAGTCTCTTCTTTGTTTTGATGTGTGCAGACTTAGCTGGAGAAAGGTGATATTGAAAAAGTGGAGTTTATATTTATCCGTGACCTATATAAAACAGGGCAGAGAGGATATGCGCTCAGTAAAGATACTTAATCTTTAATGATTCTGTCTGCCTTTTGGCTTTTTATAACATCAATATTAGTGTCTATTAGAAAATCTTTTTTGTTACGTTTTCTGTATGAAAGATTCATGCAAACAAGCAAGAGGCCTGACCATAAGGGAAAGCCATTAAATTGACAAATCAAGTTATTCACAAATGTGAAAGAGGAAAAAAACAAAAGAGTTCTTTCAGACCAGTTGTCCAGCTCTGGAAGAGCTATGGAGAGCAAGAATGCTGGTATCCATTTTGAAAAAGGACATTTTAGGTCATTTTTAGGTTCTTCCTTCATAAAATCCTAAGACTAATCCTCCTAAGCAGTGCGTTTTGGGATTCCCAAGAGAAGTGTGGAAGTCAAACATGAAATACAACCATGACCTTAAGAAATGACTTAAAGAAGAAAGGACAGTTAATAAAGTGGAGCTGCTAGAGTGATGGCTTAAAGAAGCACTTTGCCAAGCATCTGGCCTGCAAAGAAGTAGAATATCTCAAAATGTCTGGGATCAAAAGGTAATGTTTTATCTGAAATCTTTTGAGTAGATCTCTATTAAGTTCTTTGTCAATCTTAGTGGTTCTCAAGCCACTGATGAAAAAACGTATGCCCTGGAGAATGAGAATCATGGATTAGAAGAAGAACAGGTAACAAATAATGCACAATTAGGCTGTATCTAGTTATAGCTATAAATTGTGAATATGTCTTCAGAAGAGTATGAAAGTTGCAGAGCAACTGTAAGCAGGACAAAACCACGTTAGGGAATTGCATTGTGGATTCTTCCTCCAAGACTGCATGTTGGTCAGACAGTGTTCTTTGTCTTTATCGTAAGTGATGGAGCCATTCCATGTGTTTCACAGCACTGCCATTTGCTACTGGTTTTTAAGGTGAAGACTAAAAGCTTGTAAGTGTCTATGATGATAAAAATAGATCTGTTTTCAGACTCCTGACATTTTATTAGTAGTGTCATATAGTCTGTTTACTTGGGACAAAGTGAGCATATTAGCTTTCTGTAGGAATTGGGAGTTTGGTATGGGTGAAAGCTGCCTGCCCTGGAGAAACTCCCAGTGCCTGGCTCCATCAGCACAACTGGTGAGATCCAGATTGAAAGTGTGTGGTTGGGATTTAGTGTGTTTAGTTACAATTAAATAACATACTTGAACTCCAGTAATGGTCAAACGGTTGTAAAGGAGATTTACCATGATTAACATAGATATAGAAAGGTTATTTTTGTCCTGTTAAGTACTGATGTTTCCCCATGTAAATATGACAGGGTTGCACATATGCTTTTTGCCATTTTTAAGTCAGTTTCCTTAGATTTAACACTAAACTGGATTCAGGTAGCTGGAAATGGTGACTGACCATCTCTAGCTCTGCTCTAAAAGAAATTGTTGATCACTTTGTCCCAGGCGGGGATTTTGCAACGTACCTGTAGGTCTAGGAAGAAATGGTATTATGTAAAACAGCTATGAGGAGGCTCCCTAATCTACCTCCAATCCTGGGATTAAGGGAAACATCCGCTTTACTGCACAAGCAGTTTTGAATTAGATATGCAGCATTCTGCCACACCTTCCAGCCTGATGTATCATCCTTCTTTTCTAAACACTACTCACATTCTGTTCAGTCTCACCAGGACTAAATACTTGGGTGTAACTAAATACTTGGGTGTTTTAGTGCTTTTTATCAGAACATTTCTTACAGGCAAGTACTCTGTGGAGCAAACTGAAGTTTTTCATTTTCTGTAGTGGCTGATGCTGTAAGATGATGCAACAAAGCACTGGATGCTGCTGTCTTTTAGCAGTTACTTGGTATTAGCTATGCTTTTTGAAATGTTAAGTCTTTCAATTTCAGTTTTCAAATCCATAGAGTTCAGGCTCAAAAGTTCCATAACATCTCATAGAGGATAAAGTCCTGCAGGACAACTAAATTGATATTTTATTTGGTAACCTGTGAGATACATCTCTGTTGATGGTCTTTATTATGGAGTTAATTCTCCTAGAGTTTGCAATTGCAATAATAAATGTAATAATTACTACCATTGAAACACCACTGTTGCCTTGTCTTAGACTCTTATAGCTCATTTTAAAAGAGCAATAGCATCCAGATATAGTCCTGCTTTTCTATACAAGTTGACTTTGCCAGAGAGCTTCTAAAGCATTTTTTTGGGATCACATCTGCTGTCATTCCTGAAGAGTTACCTACTGTTGTAGGCATTTAGAGATGGTGACTGAGTTTATAGGCTTCTGTAAGACTCAAGGGTGTGGAGTTTTTTTGCTCTAAATTCTCCACTTTATTACAGATTGTGACAAAAATCACAACTATAGCAACTGTAGCTAGCAACTATACCTATGATTTATAATTCATATATATGTATGTGTGTGTGTATCTAAAATATATATTGAGCTGTCACAAATTCTTGGGAGCAATCAGTAGAATGGCAGCAGCCAAGCAGGTGTCTACTGTTACAGGCTGCTACAAACTTTTCACTAATGAAGCAAACTTTCCAGTAAAATCACAGAAAATGTAGTTATGATGGATTATTTATATGCACATATACAAATTTTTACAGTAATACCAGTTTCAAGCTTATTGAACACATATTAGAATGGGCCAAACCATTCCAGATGTGAGAGGACAAACCAAACTGTCTTGGGTGAGGGTCCAAGGTCTCTTAGAAAGTTTGTTTGAAGAGTTCATCCTGTTCAGGAAAGGAAAAGTATGTGCAGCATGCAAAGTTCTTGGAGAAAGAAGTTTTGTTTTGGATAAAAATTAATTCATATCAGAGAGAAATAAAGTAGTGTAGGACATAGCTAATAGATGCTGTTAATTTCTATAATTCACCCAGAATAGCAAACAGATGTTGTTCTCTGTTTTGTCAGGTCAAGTATTATTTTTCTAGACTGTTTTCTTTGTCTTGCAGATATAACAGCCGATGACAGTTACCCACATCTTTCTTTCTCAGGATATTCTCCATATTTGCAGACTATTCTTCACCTTTTCAGATGATAAGTGGTTGTTGTGGTTCCTTGTTTTTGTGCTTATCAGTGGCGTCTCAGAATGTCTCAGGTTTCTAGGTACTAGGCTATGCATTTCAGAGAGCCCAGTTGCACTTCTCAACAATGCTTCTGGTTCCCAGGCCTAGTTCCCAGCCTTGCCAGCATTTTCTCTGTCAGTATTTCAGGGGACACTTTCTTCTTTTAGTAATTTCCCCCCATTAACCAGGTCACCATTGTGGCTGCTCACTTCATCTGAATGTCCAGCTAAAACATGCACTGAGCCTCTAGCAATATTTTAATGTTTCTTGCCCTGGAGAAGATAGTGAGCTGTGATGGATATGCCTGGGAAGGAAATTATGGAAACTGATTAATCTGGAAGCTTGAAGTTTCCTTTGTGTTTTATCCTTTTGTGTGTGTGCAGAGTAGTGAGGATATTTGAATTTTGACTGACTGAAGATGAAATCCAAGGAGCCCTCCATTCTCACCATCAAGGAGGGTACTCATCTGTAAAACTCAGTAGGTGGATACCATGGTGAAATGTTCTTACGGATTCTTCTCAGGGGTCTGTGACCTCTGCTCTTTGTAGCCAGATTCACTCATGCTGCAGGAGGATTCTTCAGGTACAGAGAAATTTGCTTTAAACGTGTAGTTCAGCTTGGCCAAATGGTAGATTATTACAGGGGAGGGAGCAAGGAAGAATTTCCCCCCCTTCCCCTCTCCATGGCTTCTGTTGCTTAGCAGACTTAAGAGTATTTAACTAACTGAACACGAAGGTTTTACAGTGCCAGACCACACTGCTGCCAAAGTAGTAACAAATACTGCTTTAAGGACTTGATGGGGTGGATTTGAATTGTAGTCATGTATGGGAAAGTTAGGAAATGCCCTGAAATGTGAACCTATGACAGTCCTTAAGGTTTGGATGTTGTATTTTTTTTGTTTGTTTAATAGGAGTTCTGTCTCTTTCACTGTGTGTCCTGTAAATCTGCCTCTTTCCTTAAAGAATATTTGGCACTGCTTGTCCTCTTTGGAGGACATGAGGTAACATTTCTCGAGATTTTGTTTTGGTTTTAGTAGTACAAGATGTAGTGCAATCAGAACAACTGGAATTAAGGACACTGGAAGATCTAACTTCCAAGGATATTGAGGTTAATTTATAATGTGTGTGGTTTTCTTATATACACAAAATGCATAGTCACTTCCTCTTTAATAAAACAAAAAATGCGTAATGAAGAATTTTTTCCCTTTAATGGTCTTGAGAAGATAACATCTCTATGAAGCTTTGGAACTTTCTGTGGTATCTTCATGATATTGCACAAGCTCCGGTGCATTTGAAGTGCAACAGATGTTTCCCCTCAGCTGTGTGCAGGCTCTTGTTCTGGAAGGCAATCCTTTGAAAGTAGGGTAAACTAATTATAAATGTAGTTTTCTTGTTGGATTTAAAATTTCTTGTGGATACGTAATTAGGAGCAGCTCCATGTAGAAGTCAGCCCTTATATCCATAACTTTCCATTTATTTACAGGAGAGACAATGCCTGCTGCAACAATGATATTTCCCTACCCTACCCTACCCTACCCTTGACGATTCTCAGTTTAGTTGCTGGAGGATAATGTGGTTTCTGTGCTCCAGCTCTTCTTCCTAGGGTCACTGTCTCTCAGTGGAGAGATGGATTACAGCACTGCTTGCTCTTTGGTGGAGTTCAGTCTGTAGCCTCACAGTGGAAGGTGTTGTCCCCTTGATTCCTGTATCTTCTGCCCCATCTGTGCTCTAAAGCTCTTCCTGCTGCAGGAAAGCTCTTCCTGCTGCATCTGCAATCTCCCACCAGCAGATTAAGTGACTGGGCACAGTGCACTAGGGCTTCCTGCAGGGCATGGAGAGTGTATCTGTTCCTCTGGATGTTTGCACTACGCCTTCAGACCTTCTCAAGAAGCACAGTGATTGCAGTCAGAGAGGCTCAGATATCAAAATTCTCTGATATCAAAGATGTACAAGGCAGTATGTGAAAAGAAACAAAAGAGATTTTGTACACAGCCCTCAGGAGGGTGTAACATAATAAACCAATCTTGTAAAACAATGTTAAAAGCCTGAACCCCATGTGTTTGTGATTATAGTGAAAATAGCACGTCATTTCTGTTCTGGTTTGTTGTAAACTTGACATACACCTGCTGTTCTATTATTGATTGTTGTGATTGAGCTTAAAAACCATCCTAGAGAATAAAATGTAAGGTTTGGTTTAAAAAGAAAAAAAAAGAGATTCCCGATCTTATTTTTGCTGTGTCTCATGTATGCCTATCTGGGAAAAGTTGTCTGTAATAGTGACCCCATTTTACCTCTGGAGTAAAATAAGGTCATGAGCAAGGACTCTGCCAGTGACAAAAGCAAGGCTAATTAGTCACAAAAAAGCCTTATGCATGCTTGGTACTAACTTCTTGTGAAAAACGTTGTAAGAGTGTGTGTATGTTTGTATAAGTAAATATGTGAGTTTGTTTATATATATATATAATTATTTCATGTAAGTTAGTAGGGCACACAATAACCTTGGAAAAGTATAAAAATTTAACTTAGTTTCTTATTTCACAACCCTTAAAATTGTATGGTGCTGAGGCTCATAGAGGGACCATCTGACTTGGTGCCAGAAATTGATGGGCATGGGTTTATATGGCATCAT
>VWYI01023733.1:155422-166338 GCA_013399455.1 Anthoscopus minutus | reverse complement strand
GTTTTGTATTCTCAATTAATGATGCTTCTTCTCATTCTGTTCAACACATCTTCCCCAAGAGCATCTTGCTCACTGGTTTCTTATACAGGTCTCTCCAATACCCTATTCAAGTTTCTCACACAAGCCTTTTGTCTTGAGACCAGCTTGACTGGCCTCCAAGAACTTCCTCTTTCACCAGTATCTTCACGAATCTGGCCATTAAACTTTCATATTAAGATTACCAGGATAAGTCTTCTCACAAGGAAGGAGTTTAGAGATCTTGTTATTGGAACAACTGAAAAACAGCAGGAATTTTGCTCTTTCTAAAAAAAGAAGGAACTCACTTTAAGGTCATTTTCCTGTAAGCACAACACAGAATACAGGAAAAAAGTACAAGGAAGGAAGAAAGAACCAAAATACTGAAGTTGGCAGAGAATGGAAAGAGTGAAAGCAAGGATGAAGACAGAAAATGCATCTGGCAAAAAATAAAAAAAAAAGAAAAAAATACAGTCAAAAGCCAAGAAATTAGAAACCAAGCATACAATAGTTTTGACTGCCTTGGGAAAATTGGAAGAGAATTAGCCCACTGTCCTACTGTGAATTAATAGAGGCTTCTGTCTCTTGAGGGGCACTCAGATTTTATGAGATTTTTACAATTATAAGGAGAAATTGAATGAATATAATATTCATTCTGTGCCTTCTAAAAAGAAAAATAATCCTCGGTATTTTATGAAGGAAAAAAACTTTAAATGTTTGGCTGAATTTAGCATATTTACCTTCATAAAAGAGCTGCATTTGAAATGGCAGACTGAAAATTTTCATCCTATATATTGGATAATTTGGCTAAGAGTTCTAAAGTATAATGATATTTACTTATAGTCCTGAGGACAAGACTAAGCCTTCTCAGTTCCATCTTCATATACTCTCATTTCAATACCTTTGCTTCCCTGTTTCAATTTCAAACAGCTGAGCTGTTATCCAGCAAAACGTCTGTGCTCTAAAGGATTAAACATTAAATGCTTATTTCAGTCTTATATCAACCATGATGGTTCCCAGTTTAATTTCAAAATATCAGTTAAGCCAAACTACATTTCTTCTGCTTTGTTTCCAGTCTACCTCTCAAGAGGCACAATTCTGAAAGGATCTCCAAAGAAAAAGAACCGTGAAATATAAAGAAGAAAATACATATAGTATCTTTTTCTTCATTGCAATGGCTCCCTCTGCAGCCATTAATAATACTTTCAGTTTAAATAAAAAGAACTCATTTATTGCTTTCATATTATTTCCAAAATAGGATTGTCATTTTAGCAGCAACATGAAGGCACAGAGGCTACTTCAGACATCCTGTAAATAGGAGAGGGCAAAGAAGAATAGTATTCTTAGAATAAAAAGGGTAAAACATTCAGTTAAAAGACAAGTCTTGGAAAACTGATGTTGACTGCACTACTGCCATTTTTTTATTAAAATAAGGAACCTGTTTTCATCAGTTATACATTTGCTTGTCTTGAATTTCTTATATTGTATCTTTATCCATTATATTTCTTCCATCTCCTTTACATTCTATTCCTTTTTCCTACTTAATGTATTTCTCTTTCCTGTAGCACCAATTTTTCTATTTCTTTTTCTTCCTTTCATCATCCTTTAATCTTTTTCTGCAACCTCCTAAGTGTACAGAACATTGAAAGTTCCACTGATTCGTTCAGGAATTCCTGCCATAGCCAGCTGCTGCTTAAGAATCACTCCTGAACACTTCTGAAGCATAGGAAAGCAAAAGCATTTCCAGGCATTTAGATGATCACCAATGGCAAGGAAGTCATGCCTCTATTGTAAGCACAAGAACCTTGTTTACAGAAAGCAATGGAGTAAAAAAGTTTCCAATACATTTGAACTCATCAAGATGCTTATCACTTGGCAAGTTATGTTTACTTCGGAAGAGGCTGCAGTATTGAATTGAGATGAGCACCCTTTTATTGCTTTGTAAGCATGTTGAAATAAAAAGCAGATCAGCAAGAAACACAGCAAAGACAATGGAAGACACTATTTTTTCACCAACATATTTCATAGACTTTTGTGTCTATGGGATCATAATCTGACACTGTGCGATAGCAGAGGTAGAATCGCTCTGTGTGGCTGTGCAGCTCCACATCTGTAGGGTCCACAGAGCATGGCATGCTCACCCATTCCACATGCCATGGAAGCATACACCTCACAAACCCATACTAGGAGTGCAGAAGATAAAAGGGCCTTTGAAATAGGTACAGCTGCTTTCCCATGTTTTGTTCTCAAGAAGAGTCCCAAGCCATGTGCAGCACCACGAAGTCAGTGGGGTGTGCCTTTACAAACCAGACTAGTGTTCTTCCTTACTCTTTGAGCATTAATCTGCCACCCAACAAATGTCAGTTTTTGAGAAGAAAACCATGCTCTACAACTCCATAATTCTATCACACAGTTGCCTGGTGCTTTGTGTGTAGAGATAATCCCTTTGCATTTTCCATTTGAAAAGATGGATTCTTCTGTGAGACTTACATATTTTGGCACATTCTGAAAACACAAAATGAACAATAACAATACAGAATGCTATCTTATTTTTGAAGTATCACTCATAGCATGTAACTCAGCTACAAGTATGTGCTCAGTTGCTTGACGGCGCAGCTTAAGCACCTAGAAGTACGTAACTTCCTTACTGGCCAGTATGTCAAAAACTTAAAAAAAGGAAAGGCAACAACAGTAAAAATAGAATAAGCTAGGAGTCCTAGTACTAAAAAGGAAAATAATTATCTCTGCTTCTGAAAACAAGAGAAAAGGAATAACAAAGTAAAAGTAACAAAGTTTAGGTATATTTCTGACCTTTATGATAAGCAACCACTTCCAAAAGCACTTACGATAAGAAAAATGCATCGATAGCTAGCCTAAGAAGTAGCAGGCTGAAATAGTTGATTTCACTGTCACTTCTAAGACAAATTATCTACAAAGATTAAGAGAAAAAAAGAGACTACATAAATTCACAATTTAAAAAGTTACTTAAATAACTTACATGAACAGGATCCAAAATTTTGACTGCTGCTTTGCTGCCATTTTTCTTATTTAACACCTTGAAGACTTTTCCATAAGTTCCTTTGCCAATAGTCTCAATTATTTCCCAAGTATCTGAAGGATCAGGAAAGCTATCAAATATTATTGTTTTCCCAGTCAAAGGAAGCATCTCAAATGATGGCTCCTAGGAGAAAGAAATGTCAGCATTCACTCAAGAAATGTTAATAGCAATTCACTTCCTAGAAATGGGAAGGGAAATACACACTCCAGCCTCAAACACTAGAAATGTTTTTGCATATAGAGTGTCTGCACAGATAGCATAATGAACAAGAACTGCTGCACTTCAATTTCCCTTCATTTGAAATCATGTTATCTGCATAATATCCAGTGCAGTCAACACAGTATCAAATGAAGGGAAATTCAAATGATGATTTGAACCAAACTCAAGTTTGAGCGAAGCCAGTGGAAGCTTGCCCATGCACTTCAATGAATATATCTTGTCACTCTGGGATCTTTGAAGGGACAGGGGAATGAGAGTCAAGTTCATAAAATCCCAAAGAATTTAGGTCCATTACCAAGAAAGAGGCAAGAAGTGTAAAGAGACATATGCAAAACATCACAAATTGTAGCATTTGGTTCATTCAAGCTCTTACAGTGAATAACCATTTTTATAAGTCTACTCTTAGGATTCGAATTATGACATAGATCTCAAAAGGCCAAGCAGATCAAAATGACAGACCTTTTCACAATGATCTTCTGACAGTCAAGCACTCTCAGTCATGGAAAACATGCTTACCAATGCACATCCTTTAACAACTAGTTTACATACTGCAAAGGATGTAAACTTCTACAAGGATTCTACAACAAACCTTCTACAACGATCAAATTGTATCCTTCACTGACTGGGTTACACCAACAGCCTGGTCCATGACAGATACAATTCAGTCTGTTGTGTACTTGGTACTGCAGCCAGTACTGGCCCAGCTCCTTGATCCCAAAAACTGTGGGAACAAAATGACCTAGTTTTACTTGATACAACGAAATCTCCCTTAACAGTATTCTTGGTTAAGGTCAAAGTAAAGATCAAGATCCAGACATACAGCTGCAATAGGTATATCCTCATTTTTTCATTCCAGATTCAAAATTTGCTTCTTTCTTCTGTCCTATGGGATTTACAAAGACTCGACTCAGTCAGGACACTGACTGTAGTCTCTTCCTAAAGCATCACCTTGTGCCTAGTCTTTATCCATGCCTTGGAAACTTTACCACATTCAGACTTTTCTTCCCCCAAAAAAGAACACAACTTTCTTTTCTTTGCCTTTAAAGCAGTGCTCAAATACAGTGCTGTTGGGGTTTTTTAATCACTTCATATATAAATGCTTTGTAACTAGCTTCTGCACTCTGCTGTAATTATGGAACTACACGAAACAATAACAAAATTTGGGATGATAAAAGGATGAGGATTCATCATCTTAAACCCTTGCTTTGAGGGTTTCAACAGTAATAGAATTTCAAAATTTATCTAAGCTTTAGTTTTTTTAATTGAGGCTAACTATTTGTCTAAGATCTTACTGGATACTAAACCTGTAACTACTGAATTATTTTTTTTAATAAGAGGAAAAAAGTAAAAAGGTATCAGTGGTTGCCTTCATAAGAACTAAGGCATCCAAGCCATACTGAAGCCTGTCTACATACAGGCTGTTTTCTACAGAATATATAATTTTCCATTGAAATCTAGAGCCTGCTATGTCTCACATTACAAGAAAACACAGGAGCTTCTGACCCAGGCAGTAGCAGATATGCAGTGCTGAAGAAAGTAAGATTTAATTCCTTCCTTTCAAAGATGAGCACTTCTGACACAGGAACTCAAAGAACAGTCTTACATATTTAGACTGTATCAGAGCCAAGCAGGGAACTCTGATACCTTGAATCTCCAAATAAGCAAAGGCCCACCCTGCTGCAGGGATGTTTTAAATGAAGCAGAGCACTCTAAGCAGTTCCAAGCTGGTGCTTCAGACTGTCTCCCAGGCTTCATTAACTCCCTGTACATTGATTGAATGAAGCTGAAATTCATTGACTCCCAGTATCAATTGCTTATTTGTCTGCAGACACTGGTACAATGAGAACTGTTAAAGGGCTAAGGAAACATGATCCTGCAGGTGCTATTTGGCTACCAGAGAAAAAGTGCTAGAGAAATTGCCATGTGCTTTTGTTTTCTTTAGAAAATCACACCAGTTGCATATAGTCTTAAGAAAAGTCACCACATACTTAAAAAATATGCATTCAGTATCTGTCATACTTAGTTCAATAATTTAGGAGTGCTATTCCAGAAAAACTCTATTCATCCTAGTTCTTTCTTTTGATTTACACCTTCAAAATCATAAATTTATTAAATTATACTGAATACCATGTTTCCTCACTTTCACCAAGTTAATGAACAAGTTTCTGGAGATAAATTGTTTAGTTTCCACTTCTATTATTAAAAATATATTAAATAGAATGATTTCAAGTGTTCTATTCTGGATGATGGATAATGTTTTATTATATCTCAGTGAGGTTGGGAAAGCTGATAATGATTTAACCTCATATTTCAGCAATAAATTTGACTGCTCCTGGAATATGTCTGGATGCCCAGCCTACATTACAAGGGTAATTTATCATACCTTTCACCATTAAAAATTTACTTGAAAGCCACCACAATTTATAACTTGATCCAAACCTCTAAGCTGGGAATGTAGCCTTGAACCACTAGGAAAGAAAGAACTTTTTAAAATACTTTTGGTGTATTCAGTATGACAGTTCACTCAGCTTCTGCTCAGATTTTGGCTAACCTCCTGGTGAGGTCTGATGGATGCTGGGCACAGTGCCAGTAAGTCAAAGCAAGAGCACCAAGTAGGCAGACAGCTGGCCTGAAAGAGCTCAATAGCCATTACAAGCATTACACACCATTATCACCTGCAAATCTCTGTCATCTTTCCCCATTTTTTCCCCAGAATCTGCTCACTTACAAAAAATGGTAAAGGCCAAACCTCCAAGCTGGGAGGTATAAAATATCAGCTTACCCAAAAAAGCTTTAGAAGCAAATCTAACAGGAGCTGGACTGCTGAGACCTTCCTGCTGCTTGGTGTGATAAAGGGAACACTTGCACCACCACAGAGGAGAAGGGATAAACAGTCTCTTAGCCCCAGCTATATTTTATGCTTTTGGTTTTGCTTGGAGGTGTACAAATTAAGTTATAGGCTATAAATGACGAAACCCTATGGGTTGAATGGTGAATAAATGAATTCACATGATAGACTGACCTAGGCAAAAGGGGACTGAGCCCCTCTTTGTCATGTTTCTTACAGTTCTTAATGAGCTCATGAAACAAAGCTTAAATCACAGAGTACATTGTCCTGTAAGTTTGAGAGAACCAAACAGACTGACACAGCAATTAAATTCAGGATATTCAAGCCAAGGAAAAACAGATTTGGAGCACCAAGAAACCAATGCTTGGGGTTTTGTTAATTGGTTGGTTGGTGGTCTTTTTTATCTGAGAGGGGGATTTGGTGCCAGGTGTAAGAACTAACTGGGTGAGAACTCTTATGAGCCATTCCTATGTGACTTTTAGCTTCACAGCAAACATATGCACCCTATACAGCAGACTTCAGGCCAAATATTAGAGATATTCAGAGATACCCAGTTCAGCAGCTGTTCTGGGAGACCACTGCATTCTCCATCATTTTCAGTATCTAGTCAGTATGGAGAAGGAAGGGGAAGCCTGCTGAAGAACATAGTATATCTCTGGACTATCTTACTGCTTCCAAGGCAACTCAGTGAAGTACATTTATCACACCCAAAGCTTCAGACACAAACCAATTGCCCCGTGGAGAGCTTTTTAGTCAAGGCCACAGAGCACTAGAGACAACATAGTCACGCAGGAATAAGTAATTGGTTTTGCTTCAGCCAGCTGGGTTGAAAGCACAATGGAGCCTGAATTTCACAAAGAATATATTAATCCAATATTTTCACCACAGTTTCATACCACCTAATCATGCAACTTTCTTATAAACCTCCCCCCCAATAGTTTCTGAATGGACCTTCATCTCACTTGAATGAATATCCATTTTCTCCATAAAGAGCTAATAAAATGAGAGCCTCTTGCCTGATGCCATTCATCTTCCTCTACACAGGGAGCCTACAGGGTTTGCAAAGCAGACACCTACTTGCATTTAACTATAGTGAATGTAGCCTTTAGGTTCCCATCAGCATCTTGTCTCCTGGCTACCACAACTTTCTGGTCTTGAAAACTGGAACCAGGATCTTATTAGTTCTGTGCAAAACGTACCTACTGAGGTTGTCTTCTGTTTTGTTTGTCCACATCACCCTCTCCTTCACACTGCAAACATTACTTATGTTTAACCAGACAGCTCCTGCATACATCCTTCCCTGAAATGTGCCAGACAGCCTCCTGTATGTCACGACTGGTAGATGTCAGGTGCCAAGAACACTGGTACACATGGCAAATCAGGTCTGCTACCTCTCTGAAGGTGACACAATGCATTCCTTCAGATTGTGAAACTTAAACCTCTTGCCTAAGGGATGCCAGAAAAAGTAATCACGCTAACATAACCAAAACAAACAGAAATAGACAGCTTGTTATATCAAATAAAAAACTCCATCTCACCTCACTTTTTCACACCCTTTATTGCTTTATTCAATATCTAACTTGGAAGTTCTTCGGTCTGGCACTGATCAGAAAGCACAGTGGGGCCTTCAAATACTTAATGCAATGGCACAATCAAATCCCAAACCACATTACTTCTTATTTCATGAGTTATACCACACTGACAAGTACTTAATAAGAAAGTTAAAGGCTGCCACATGGAATTCTCAAAACAAGCCAAAAAGCACGAGGTTACAATATGCCCTTCATTATACTAGCACCTAGGAATTTCTGGATAAATGTCCAAATAATTTGATTCTTCAACTAAAAGCATGAACTGCAGCTCAGATTCTCAGCTAGAGCTATAATGACTCATTTATACAGTACATTATCTTAGCCATCATTCTAAAAGTATATTTTGCTCTGGAAAATCAACTATCACCCCCATTCAGTTCTGGGGGAATATTTGGCCTCTGATTTCAATGGTGATGCAACCTATATCTGAATGGGAATTATACTCAAATCTAAGCTCAGTGTGAGCAGATTCTCTAGTTTGGCCATTAGTTAAAGACAAGTGTTTAGAGGTTTGCAAGCAGTTTTTTTTCACTTCGTTTGTCAAAAGCTGAATGCACATAGCAATATAATTTCACTCTAAAACAACAGCAAATTTGCATAATTACATAATTTTTGTATTCTCCATATGTCTAGACAAATTATCCTCTTCAACTGCACATCGATTTGCTTACTATTTTCTACTCTATTTAGTCCCCATTGCTTTCAATTGTCCTTCCCATCTGCAAGAAACCTTCCAGAGGGGAAAAAGATCTCTTTAGTTCCAGCTATGGTAGATGAAGAATCAACAACCTTCTCTAACAGTCAGTCCATGTCATTTGTTGTTGTGTGCTTGCATGAGGTAGAAAGACACAAGGCATCAATTTAGATAGGCTTCTCCTAAGCTGATATGTAGAAGACACCTACTAGAACTTAAGTTAGATGCTAAAATTCCATTTCAGTCAAAGCAATAAAAAACTGCTTCATCTCACCTAGTTAGCATTTATCTTAGCATAAGACAGCTTAGTCTCCAGACACTGTTGTTTCTACTGGCTAAGTTTCCACTGTCTACAACAGGAGCTACACTGCTTCAGATGCAGACCTGCTAAGGTAAAATAATCTATCTACTTAAATGCTGGGAATAAAGAGTTTTAGCTTGACGACTGACAAAATGAGTATCAGCTCTATACTACAGCCAGGAAAACTGCAAGCCAGCCACATCTTACCACATGAAAGCTGTCAGGCAACTTGGACGTTGTCTGATGATGCACAAACAAGGCACCATGCAACGACATTGCTAAATAAACTTCAAACTCAGCAACCAAACCCTAAATTAATGTAAATGCAGGAATAAATGGTTATGTAAAGCATTTGGAGGCAAGAAGTGGTGATCAGTTTAGGCAAGTATCAGATAACCTATCTCCTGGTCACAATTCAAAGTACATACAGCAATCTTAAGGCTCTTCATGGAAGAAACTGATCTGATTTTGAGGCCAGTTTTTAATGTTGACTCTCTGAAAGGCTGGGTAACTGCTTCTTCTGTTTCTAAAAACACTTTTTTTTCTTCCATGACTGTTATCCAGTGACAACGTTCCCAACAAAGCAAGACAGCTTTCAGAGACATTTGATGCCTCTGGACTCCTCAGCCTTTGTAAAACTTCTACAACAGTAAAGAAGCAGTACTGTGTGTGGCATCAGTACCTGATCTCCTTCTATTGATAAACGCATATTGGGTGTCCACACTGACATTTCATCTGCAGATTATTATTCAGTTGATCTTGACACTTTACATTGCTGCAGACTGAACTGCCCAGGCCTGCTCACAGGAGGATCCAGCTCTTCACTCTGGATGTTCTCAGAGGGCACAGATGCAAGGGATCTACTTGAGTGCTACGTTCCCCCTTGGTTTCCATCCATTCTCTGCCATGCCCCACAACAGTCAAAGTAACACTGAATGCTAAGGTTTACAGTTCTAAAGTAACTCCACCGGAAGAGGGGATTTTTAAGCAACAGGATAGGGAATCAGTGAGAGCTGTAGGCCCATTCAATCAATTCTCATGCACAGGGGCTACCCACTACATAGCAATCCTTCAGAGTTTAAACAGAATCCAAACCTTTTTTAAAGCAAATCTCTAGTTAAAGAAAGAGGGTATGAAAAGAACAATGAAATAAAATTCTAAATTTAATTACTGTCGTCAATTTTAAGAGTTCTTATGTTTTGAAAACAAATGATAGCTAAAGATTTTTGTGGCAATATTTATGCTGGGCATTACAATCATGAAACAAGATTAATAATGTAAGGGGCAATGGTTCATTATCAAATTGTGTTTGGACTTTGCGCCACTAGAAGTAATGAACTGACATTAGCAATACATGAACTGAATTATATCCAGCTAATTTTGTGACTCCCAGAAGAAAGGTACTGCAAGTGATGAGAATCATTTTTCAATGACTAAACACCAGATCAATATATTAGCAAATAACTCGGTTTTCAAAGCTACAGCATTACTTAATTTTCCTATTTTAACACAGTAAAACTTTATAAAGCCATAAAAATCAATATGGTGTGACCTCACTCACTCCGCGTTTCTTACAACTTCTAACAACAGAAAAGTGGCAATTCAAAATTAATTTAGCTGCTGTATCAACGAGCTGTGTCAAGGCTTGAAATTAACGCCATACAGTAACTTGATAGCAAGCTAAGAAAGGCACTGCAGACAACAAGCAAACTTGCTAGCACTTAGCATTAGCCGACAAGAAGTTACGGGGTGCGAGTGCACAGCAGGCACGGTAAGACTGCACATGTATCCTGCGAGGCCACGGTCACGCCACAGCCCCGCGTGTCCCGCGGGCGGGCAGCGCTCCGCCCTGCTCCGGGAGCGCCCGCCGGCCCCGCCGCGGGCACCACGCGGGCCAGGCGGCTCTCCCGACTACCCCGCACGCNTTTATATCAAGCCAGGCTGGGAAACTATGCTATGGGCACGGTCAAACTAAAAAAAAAAAAAAAAAAAAAGGAGAAATGAAAAAAGAGGGAGAAAAAGAAAAGTGGAAACAAGCACGATTCATCTGAACGAGAAAACACAACAGCAAATTCGCACATGCCCCAGTGACAGGAACTCCCGGCTCCGAGCACCCGCCCACCCCGAAGCTGTCCCGTCCCGACCAGGGCTGCGGCGGGAGGCACCGGCCCGGCCCGGCCCGCACCACC